>JAQGBW010006417.1:0-10647 GCA_034698625.1 Julus scanicus
TTAATCTATTTTTGTTTGGCTGTGATTGTGTTTTGAAATTTCACCCATTGAAAGTGATAGGTACTACACCCCCTTAATTTACTGGCTTGCATTTATTATAATATTGAGACTATATTTTATGCGTCTTAAAATGTGTCTAAAGAGTTCGAAAAATTAGTTTTTGTTTATATTGGATATCAGATATTTCCGAGTAACAGAAATTTCCCAACTCTTACAGGAAATTGCAGCATAAACTACAACAGTGTTTAACATAATTTTAAGCATAATTTCCGACTTTTCTGATTTTCAAGGCTGCTAAATATCCTATTATTCTATTGTGTACAGCTCATAAACTTAATTGTTGTGTAATTACCGATACAGTAGAACCTGTCTAAATGCATACGCTTGGGACCAGTGAAGAATATGCTTTTAGACAGGTTCATTTATATACACGAGTCCCAAGTCTGGATCAGACTATTTTATGCTTTTAGAGAGGTTATGCATTCAGACAGGTTTACTTATATACACGAGTCCCAAGTCTGGATCCGACCATTTTATGGTTTTAGAGAGGTTATTCATTTACACAGGATGCATTTAGACAAGTTTTACTGTATTTGGAAAAACAATTATTTATAGAGTTAGTGCAACAAAATTATTTTAAAAAATTCCTCCAAAATAACCTGTGCAGAACCTAGTGGATTAGAATTGATTTAAAATAGGTTTCTTTTTGACGATAAATAAAAAAGACTCAATCTATGGACTATTCCAATAGTGTAGTTGACCACTTTACTTTTCCTCGATGAAGGTTAATTTTGAATTAAGCAACATTTCCTTAATTTCAGGTGATCTTTATACGGGTTTGCATAATGGATGGATAGTTCGGATAAAGGACGACCGCTCCATCGAACCGATAGCCATTTTAGGAGATCCAAAATGTGGCAAGCATAAACTGTGGTTGTAATCATATAAAATGTGAATTTATACTGTAACCAGGTCCTAGAAAAGTACAATTTGGAAAATTCCCCTTTTTACAGAAACTTGGGAAGAAGAGAGATGTGGACGACCTCTTGGAATGCGCTTCGATGTCAATGGATCTTTAAACGTAGCTGACAGCTACTATGGCCTTTACAACATTAATATAAAAACAGGTGAACTTGGATTTAAAATTTGCAAACATGTTAAAATCAATTCTAAGAATGTGAAGAAGGAACATTTTTGAGGAAAAAGAAATGGATGAGATTATGTAACTTGTTCCAGCTGTTAGAAGTTTTTCATCTTATCTAAGAAATCTCCAAACCAATAAGTTTTCTGAATATATTTAAAGACCAACAGCTGATGATGAGCACTGTTAAACACATTGATTGACTGACATAAAGGTTGTAATGATTCTTTGGTCATGAGTTTTGTGATCTCACAAAATGCACAAGACACACAGCTTTATAATCAAACAGTCATGGGGACAACACCTCAAACACAATGTAGAGTTCACATTGCTACACAAAATATTATTTTCTAATTATTAAACCAGAGATTTTCTGTTTTAGTCGAGAAGTACCCACTTATTACTTTTTAGAATATGACAATAATTATATTGAAACTTACCTTGCATATTTGCCTCTGTTTCTGCATTTCAAAGGTGTCATAAAGACCATTTATCATAGTTCACAACCAGTAGATGGAAAACCAGCGATGGTAACCAACGATTTTGACATCAGCTCCACGGGCGATATCTATTTCTCGGATTCCAGCAAAAAATTCATGCTGAAAGACGGTATCTTCGAACTGCTGGAAATGGCTCCCAATGGCAGGTACAGAGACGCTAAATTAAACAAGATTGAAAAAAGATGAATGATTTCACATAATTGGAATTTCACAATGAATTAATTTGATTTATTTATGAAGGATCCTCCATCATAACCTGAAAACCAATACAACACGCACATTAGTCGATAATGTCGCATTTGCCAATGGCGTACAACTATCGCCCAAAGAAGATTACTTGCTTTACAGCGAAACTGCTCGCCAAAGGATAATGAAGTGAGTAATTAAAGAATAAAATTAAAATTAAATGTTTTTAATCTGAAAAAAACTGTTTCATTATTTCTGTCATAATATCTGCAATTGTATTAAAATTGTTTTCTAAAACCAATCTAAACTGAGTTTTTAGAAGATTTCTTTTAAATTCATAATCTACTCTTTGCTGATATTTTAACTATTTTCAGATATCATTTAAAGGGCGACTCAAAAGGGAAATTAGAAGTTTTCATCGATAATTTGCCAGGATCTCCAGATAACATTCGGTCAAATGGACGAGGTGGATATTGGGTACCTTTATGCGTGGCTAATCCTCCAGAAAAGTTGAGCGCTTTGGGCACGCTGGGTCCACACGAAACTATCCGCAAAGTGCTTGCAAGAATAATATTCGTCGCCCGATCCGTTCTGAGGTTCATCGACAGATTCTTGCCATCTGCACCTACAAAGACATTAATTTATAAGGTATCAATAACTAAACAAGCTTATAGATTCAGAAAACACACGAAATATCTCTACCTGTTGTTAAACCTTAAAAGTTGCTCTTGTACTGCAACTTGTACAAACTTTGTGTTCCAGATACTATTATTATGGTATTGCAAGTAATCTTGAAACATAACAAAACTGAAATATCGAACGAAACAATTTAACTTTGCAGAATGATTTTATAAAAATTAGCAAATATTTCAAAAAAAATTAGAGAAAAATGGGCAAAATCTCTTTGAATATTCTTATGAGAGCTATTCATATGAAACTGTAGTAACTGTACCAGTTATCAGATTATCAAAGTAAAGGTTGAATATTTAGGATCAAGGAAAATGTGCACAAATTTCACAAATGGAAAAAAATTGCCAATCTTCACTTATGTTTGCAAAACCAATATGCTTAAACAAAACTATCACAAAATGACTATTTACAGTCATGAAACTGATTTTGAAATAATTTTCATTTCAGCTTGCCCATATGCAGTCCTACGTCGCCTTGCAGAAACCATATGGTCTAATTCTTGAGCTAAACGACAAAGGAGAAATCATTAGAAGTCTACATGCTCCCAGCGGATCAATTGACCACATAAGCGAGGTATCTCAACATGGAAATATTTTGTATCTAGGATCGCCATGGAATTCTTACCTGGCCAAACTCACCTTATAGATCGACATTTCCTAAAAGACAAAAGTTGTCAAGGTGTGCGAACTGAAAATATACTTGTAAAAACCATTGTAAAAACTTGTTAATAAATAAATCGAGCAAGGCGATCATTGACTAACTTGCTTTACTTAAGCTATTGTTCCAATAGTAGAAAATTCGATTTCCTGGCATCCCCGTTTTACATGTATACTCGGCAATCATCAAATGTTGCGCAAGTCAGGATTACATTTAGTAGATGAAAATTGAAGCAAATGCTGCCAGATTTCCCACACACGTTTGCATACAGACAACAGGCCACCTTTACCATGAGCACCACCAGCACGAAATTACAGGTGGACTTATGCTAAAGTTACATTTGCCACAGCAAAATTGAGTTACAAGTAGTATCATATATCAAATTCGCAATGCACACAGATAAAATAAAATTCAACCATCAGCCTCAACAGAGCGAGTGAGTTTGATTGTTCGATTCAAAGCAACGGCAAATCTTATTTCATGCTAGGTACTCTCCGTACATCGATACACGAAGGCCGATACAGCAGGGGAATGAAAATCTCTCAAAATTAACAAAATATCAGTTTCACTCACATTAAATAAGAAAATCAGACGTATACTGGCTAAATCAATGAAATGGACTAAGTTTCTTTCGGTGGTAATTTAAATGTTGGTAGCGGGACATTATGCACGTCTTCATACTTAAATTTGGTTGGAGAGATTATTGAAATAATTATTTTTGAAATTTTACCTTCAGGTCAATACATAAGACAAGCAGTGAGCATTGCCGTATTTTACGGACTATAAGACGCACTTTAATTTTTAAGCAATTTTTTTAAAAAAAAACAAGTAGTACAAGACGCAAGTATAAGATGCACCTGAATTTTAGAGGCAATTTTTGAAGAAAAAAGTGGGTCTTATAGTCCGTAAAATACGGTATGTGATCATTTTTATAAACACCAAATCATGAAGTCAACCAAATAAGCCTAAATGCCTAATTCAAATTTGGACAGGGAGAAAATACCTTTAGAACCTTTGATAAATTAAAAATAACATTTGTGACTTTTACTCAACGGTAATATGGAATCATACAAACAAATTTAATACAAAATCACACGTATGTTAACTGAACAGGGTTATGCAACGATAAACACTCCCGCATTTCATGAAAAACAAAGCCTTGATATCATGAAAGCAACCAACAAGACATTTCCAATTCCGAATCGTAGATTTCCTTTTCTAAAAACTTATTGCGAGTTTTTTATTTTTGCATAACACCGTTCGAGTGTTGTTCGAGACTGAATAGTACATACAGTGATGCCGCAATACATTCAATTTGGGATTAAAAGAATTTTCATTCAGAACTACCAAGATATCAGAAGCATCAACAACACTGCTACTGTGATGCAAAAATGTACACAGGCCCAATCGAAAAATACTCTTTCCAGGTGCCGCATCAAAAAGGCAACCCATACACTGCGCAAGTTACTAATTTTTAATTCCTAAAGGAGCTGCAGTGAGATATAGCATGATCTGAACTACTTCTAGTTGATAATTAATGAAAAACGCCCTCATGTGAGGACAATTGGCGATTATATCATGGAGTTCAGAAGATATGCACTTGCAGTTCCCGACATGAAAACAGTTTCAAAATGAGTCATATTTTAATATAATACAATTTCTAC
Organism: Julus scanicus; assembly: GCA_034698625.1. NCBI lineage: Eukaryota > Metazoa > Arthropoda > Diplopoda > Julida > Julidae > Julus > Julus scanicus. Next base: position 4,839 of record JAQGBW010006417.1, read on the forward strand.
TCTACTGCAAGTAACACGCTTGACTGACATCTATATCTCGTAGATAACCGATACGCTAACAGGCAACCATTGCACACAAAACAATTACGAATCAACTTAACTTGTCAAGCATCACAATAAACAACCATGGTTACCAATTTGTTTAGCCTAGTTAGGGAGAGGACACAAAATAACACAAAAGTTAAGTCTTCTAAGTAAGTGCAGCACAACGCACTGATTCCATGCCTGCAAAGCACATATTAGAATCGCAACATTGTATTTTGTGGGAAAGTTGTGACACAATCTCAATTACAGCACATAAGCTTTTGTTCATAGTAATATATAGTCACAACGTTTGTTTCAAAAAAGTTGCTGTGAATGTGCCGGCAGGTTTAAGGTTGTTCACAAATTATCACAAGATAAGTTTTCGGACAATCAGTACTAACGAATTATGGCATTTTCAAAACACATGCTGACCAACAGCAAATGACGGATTTTGGACGACAATGTGACATCACTAAGACACACACATGGCAGCATGCAGAATCTAGGTATTAATTGCAAATGTGTGCATTTCAGTAATATGAGGTGGCAGTTAACACGAGCAAATATTTTTTCAAGTTGGACAGGGGATTTAGGGCGATTTAAGAAATTAAATACGGATAAATATTACGGAAACAAAAGTATGGAATTTAAGAAGTTAAAACAGCAAGCAAAGCAATTAAGATTGAGTTTAGGCATGTAAGAATTTAAACTTTGAACAGCTAGTTTTACAAAATATGGCAATTGCGTGCACCTAATTTCACACAACTTTAGAAATCCATTGTTAAATCAATCAAAAATTCTCTTTGTGAAATTCCAATCAAAAAAACTTGTACAGGTAATTGCCAGCACGAAATTCTGCTCACATAATTTCATCACTACTTAAATATTAGTTCATTCGGCTAATAACTAATGACAGAAAAAGTATGTCAAAACACAGGACAATTGTTTGTAATTTAGGATTTAAAAATCCATGTTTGACAGAATTGCTTAAAATTAAAAAAAAAAATATGAGAAAATAAGTATTTTAAAATGAAATATATAACACAAGCTCAACTTTTAAAAGTTGCTTATAAGTTTAGTAACTGCCTGGCGGAAGTATATGCGCCCATAAGCTAAATGGAATATTGAAACTCAAACCTATATATAGATAACTGTATTCAAGCATGAATAATTGCCAATTTAAAACTGCGATGTTTATATATATGTATGACTAGCATAAACAGCAAAGATGAATTGAAAATCCCATCATGTCAAATAAAAAAGCTATCTTTTTGAATAGCTTCAAAGAGCGAGTAAGCTATAAACCCCTACGGTTGCATTGCAACCAGTCTGGGAAAAATACAACGACATTCAGTGAACGAAACTACTAAACACAATTCTAAATTCTCACTGTGCCAATTCATGGCAAATAATAAACAATATGGTGATAGCGCTATATAAATCGAGTAGATCTTAACGGAACTTACACATTTCTTTTCCACTTAAACTGAAAAAGTTATGGAGGACAATTTGCACCTTATTTCATTCTAAGAAATCTATATATACAATTGTGCAAATCTTCCATAACTTGTTCAATGCTTGATTAATGGAAGATATAAAATATGATTTAACAACTGACATAAGTGTACTTTTACTTATAACTAAAAGGATATTGGAAATATTTAATTTCTTTTTTTTTTTAAACGAAAGAATTAACTTTTAAGTGCTTGTTATAATTTTAAAGGGCTGTACCTTCCATTGATTAATTAAGGGGATTACAACCCTATCCCTTTCAATGGGAAAACTTGCAAAGACACTCTGTCAAACAAAAAAAGATTAAATAAAAATAAAAATTGTTTAAATTAGCTTTATAAATCAGCAAGGTACTGATCGTGTCATTTTTCACGCTAAAATAGTAGATTTTTTAAAATTAAATTATTATTTGAATTTTTGCACTCACAACTTGCCTATCGCATGCTGCCACCTGCTGGGCAGCGTGTACAGAATAATGGACATTTTTCAAGCTTTTATATTAATTTTAAAAAAAATTACCATTTTAAAGTGAAAAACAACAATATGAAGCCCTTGCTGATCCATCAAGCTACCCCAAACAATTCTCACCCCCACCCAAACCTTCCTCAATCAACTGTGAGTATCTTTGCAAGCCAGATTCATTGAAAAGGATAGGGTTGTGACCCCTCTTAAACGAAACAGCCAGAAATAGTTCAAAGCAAAAATAACCAGAAATTTGGTTCGAGAAACAGATTTTAAAAACTAAACTCCCAGTTAATTTAGAAACATTAATTTCAACTTATCGCAAAAGAACTATCGTAGAGATGTCGTTTCAAAGCGTGTCACGTTACGAACTACTCGCCTAATTAAAACATGTATATGTACAGACAAACACGCACGAGCACATTATGTACACGAGTATAGGTAACAGCCAGCCACACAGCGATTCGTCTTTGCATTGCCGCACAATTGCGTTGCGCTAACTAATACATTAGAATAATTAGAGTGACCTGCAATCTGCTTCATGACCCTAAAGCTAAACTGTGACCTAGGTAGATGTTAATGAGCATTTGAAATGTCCTACATTAAACTACGAACGTACGCGTATACATATTCAAAATAAAGAACGGTGCAACGGCCAAAAAATAATAAATAAAAAAATATATAAGCTACCAAGTTGTCCACGCATTCATACTCAACCAGAAACGGGAAATGATTGAAGATTTAACAAACGGCACAAAACACTGGTCAGCACAACACGACACCTGACGAGCGAGCACAAATGGGTTAGAGGTTTAAGCAGAGGGCGTGCTTTGTGTTTCCTGATCACGAAGAATTACATAAATTCCTCTGAGGGTTCAAAGTCAGCTTCAATAAAATCTTTGGCAATAAAACATATTTCTTAAACTTAAAAAAATAAAAACGACACATTATTAAAAGGCAAACTGCCTAAATGTGGATTTGAACTGCTTACAGGCCTTTTGAATAACATACAATCGGGCTTGTTCAAAGCATGTAAGACACGAATTCTCGTGACGTTCAACCCAAAAAAAATGGCACTGTAGCGCTTAAAACAAGTGGGGTACAATGAAACCTTGCAAATTTGGGGTGCAAAAATCTGCAAATTTTCCCCAACAACAAAATTTCACAAAACATTAAATACTTTAAATCTACAATTGTAACATAAGCCTGGAGAAATGTAGACGCAAATAGAAAGATGTACAGCACAGACTTTCATCGATGAAACGCATATAGAGGTCTCATTTAGCTACATTGGCAGATTTCAATTATGGACCAATTTGTGCAGAATGTCTCACACTGTCAAACACATTGTGAAATTTGTGATTAATTAGTATGACTTGCAAAGGACAAATCATCTTGTGGGATTTCGATAGCATCTCCTCATGGAATCTTACTTTCCAACCATTGAGAGACCTCCATAACGTAAAAGAGAACGGTGTTAAGGGCCAACTAAAGCAATATTACAACTTAACAACTCATTTAAAGAATGTTGGCGAACTGCACAGATCACATATTTACACAGCGGCCCAGAAAAGCTACACCACGAAATCGAAAACAAAAAAATATAACAACGGATGAACACTCGGCTCATCAGATGGGAGCGGGGTTCACTTGTGACCAGTTATAATGAACATTAATTCGCATCGCACACGTAGAAACATTAAAAGTGCCCGTTCCATGCCCGCTTCCCTTGTTGGAAATAAGTTATGGCACCTGAGACAGACTTGTGATTTAAGAAGTGTTCTGAGCCAAAATACTTGATGAAGACAAGCTAGTTAGTAATTGCACATAAAGGAGCGTCTAATTGTGGGGCAAAAGGTTATGGAAGAGGTGAGACGGACTGGCATGGTCATTTTTGGTTGGGGCGTGCCACAATTCTGACCGGAAAAACAACAAGTGTTACGAAATCAACAACTTATAAATCGTCGTGAACGCACAGAATGGACAGGGAGGGGAAAAAACAGACTTGGGGTGAACAAAAATGAAGAAAAGGACCATAGCAAATAGAGAATTCATTTTTTTTTCCACGACACTTATCTGCAATGGTCCCTCCCAGAAATAAAAATATGAATTGCAAGGAACCGTTCTCACGTCGGACAAATAACTGAAATAATAATAAAAAATAACGCATTACAAATGCTGTACGTGACAAATGACGCAATTACAAAATAAAAGAAGAGAATTACCTTTCAGTATGTAGTCTGTCAATAGAGTAGGAACAGTTGGACTATCTTCATTGATAGCTTGTAAAACTGAAACAACAAACCCAAATTAGATTGTAAAATAAAAAATGGCCACAATAAAATTGAACGTGGTGCCGCAAGCTTACTCTTTATGAGGATTTGCAGGGTTTGAACACTCGGTGGTCCGATGCCCATGTGGTATGGAATTACAGTCGTCAAATACTAAACATAAAATCAAACATTTAATAAACGTAAATAGTAAGGATAATTAAGAATTGTCTAAAAATATATAAGGGGTGATCCATAAATTATGTCACACTTTTTTGCCTCTTTTTAAACACCCCCCAACCCTTAGTCACAATTCCCCCATCCCTTAGATACAATTGTCACAAAAAACAAACAACCCACCCACCCCCCTAGGTGTGACATAATTTTTGAATGGCCCCTAAGCATGCCTGAATGAATAATCATGGGGACAAGTAAATTTTGCTGTCATATTACGAGTACAACGTTATTATAAAATTGATATTTTATATCGTAACTTTGATAGTGATTATAAAACAACATCGAATTTTAGGGTGTCCATTAAATTTTCTTGAAAAATGCAAGCATATTTCAAGGATTTCATGGCTTATCCTATAAATTTCCAAGCACCCATCCCACAACCAATAATACAATATTTTTCCAAAGAGCTTAAACATTTTTTTTTGAGAATTTTCCCATTAATTCAAATTTCATTATCTCAACAGAAATTACAGAAGAAACTGGTATTTAGCATAAATTTCAAGCTTAATTCCAATCATTTTTCCGAGAAGTTAAAACCAAAGGTACATTTCCCGATTTTATAGGCTACTGGACACCATGAAGTTTTAAACTCATAAAAATAGATATTTGTGCTATTGAATAATATTATATAGGTCAATATTCGAATTTTAGATCATGTGTATGAAGTTGTTCGGAGTTTTTGTATATTTCGGCGACACGCAGTCGTAAAAGTAAAAATTAGAACCAGTTCTTGCCTTGGGGTCAATGCCATTTGGTCCTGTCAGTTTGGCTTTCTTCTTCTTGTCCATATTGTACTGTCTTCGTTTGTTTTGGACGCTTAGCAGAAGAGAAATGAATGTGTTTTTCAATTCCTTTTCATATTCCAGCTCATCCCGCAAAGCCAGCTCTTGGATAAGTGTCTCAGAAAGTTCTTTGATCATGACTTCAAGTTCAATGTACAACTCGTTCATTTGTGAAAGTGTAAGCGAGCGTAATTCTAAACCAGCGGGAAAGCAAAGCGCAATTAGTAACAGCTTTGCAGTAATTCAAAAAAATTAATATCGCACGATTATTGGTATTTGTGGTACGCACTTTCTTCGTAAAGGGGTGTATTAACCGCAGCTTTTCCCTTTAGTTCCAACGTGTGTGGGGGCTTGTTAGCAGCTGCTTCATCTTCATCAGGAGACTCTTCCAATTGTGGCGATTCCTTTAAGTCGAACAAACAATACGTTCCCAATTAATTTCTATTTAAGGGGGTATAGTACCTATCACTTTCAATGGGTGAAATTTCAAAACACAATCACAGCCAAACAAAAATAGATTAA
>JAQGBW010006418.1:0-10647 GCA_034698625.1 Julus scanicus
TAGCATGTGCAATCTGCATGTGCATTGCATTGCAAACGTGTGTTAAGCACATGAAACGTAAATAACATATTTCAACATAGTACAATGCTTCATATGAATGGGTCAAAAACAAAAGAGTTAAGTAATGGATCAAAAGATTAGGAAAAGACTAAAAACCCCTTATTCTACTGCTCAGTTTATTGCAAAACAAATAAAAGAAATATTTCTACTGATAATATGAAACAATCAGGAAGATCTAAGTCACTCTTAGAGAGAGATGCAAGAGCTCTTGCTGAAAGACAAGACAACTGAAAATCTTGTCAAATTCAAAAGCAAGAAGACTTCAAGCAGTTGTTAATGGTAAAGGTGGTCCAAGTAAATACTAAAACATTACAATTTTTTCCCATTTTTATGTAAAATGTGTACTTCTGTTGAGTGGCCCTGCGAATTTTGGTTATTGTTTGGTATTTATTTTTATGACTTTGCAAGCATTTTTTACTTTTACAATATCATTTAAAAAGCGGTCAGTAGTATTACTAAAAATATGTGTACCATTATCTGTAAAAATGAACATGTAAATAAAAATACATACTGGCCAAATACTTTTTTTGCTCACTGTACAAAATTTCAGACTCACAACTCCAACTCCAAACTGAAACTTAATTGGCTGTGCTACTGAAATTCACAGTTCAAATGTAAAGTCAAGGTTTATCCATTTCTATCCCATGTGAAAAAAATTGCAGAATTGTGTAGAAAAAATTTTTTATAACAAATTCTGTAGAAATTTTTTTTTCTTCTGCATATAAAATTCTGCAGAAAAAATTATGCATAAAATTCTGCTTTTATGCATAACATTTTCTGCAAAAAAAAATATGAAGAAAAATACATGTTTCTTTTACTTAAAAAATTCTGCAAAAAAAATTATGCATCAAATTCTGCTTTTACGCGTAAAATTTTCTGCATAATAAAATATGCAGAACGCCGCCAGTGGTGAACGTGGTTGTGCATCATTTATCATGCATGCTTAATATATTACGGGCACCACCATGTTTCTATACAACCCTGGTCAAAGCACCAATAAAGCACAATGATTGGTTCTTAAGACGAGCATCCCGGATTTTCATTGGTAGATTTTTAGAAAAAGGCGTGACATGTTTAGTTTCAATACTAATGTCATATGTCGTAGATGCAGTGGATATTAGCGTTGTTAGAGCTACACTCCTTTTAAAACTGTCGTACTAGTGCACTTTCATTGACAACGCTTGCCGCTGCACAACGTAAAGCATAAAGTCTACAATTATATTCTAAAAAACGCGTTTTGTGATGGCGTTGGTCGCTGTTTTTGGTTTTTGTTGTGTTAGTTTTAACTTCGTTAGCATGCAACAAAAACTAAAAACAGCGACCAACGACATCACAAGTGCGATCAAGTACCCGATGGCAAAGCTGATTTTTCTATCTTTAAATCGTAAATTTTGCTAACCATGGATTGCCATTGCTCGATCGAAATAATAGCATTTTCTGGGTCGTCGTTCGCAGTAACAATGGCGGCTGCCCTCGGCCTTTGCGGCAAATGGGCATTTTAACCCTGTCGACGTTCGTTTTTTTCGATGATTTTTACTTGTGCACACCTACGGATGGTTTACCCCAAGAGACGAACAACTCATATAATCGATTGATTTGGAAATGCTCGGCGAGGAAACCAGTCAGTTGGGTACATAATATTTTTTTCAATAACCCCCATCTAGATCAATTTTGATCATAACGCTAATGTTTTCAAATAGAACTTCACATTTTGCCACCTTGCAAAACTGCTCTATGCTAGCTGAAATGTGCAGCAGACTCGGTGGCGGGAAAACTTGTTTATTAGTACGTGCTCACACCTCATTGCTGGAGCTCGATCATTATATGTATTAATTAACTATAGCTTAATTTCAAATAATTATGAGCACCATGGATGACCAATTTTTTTTGTTAATCCTGTGGACTAGAGAAACCTAAGTGTACAGTATTGTGGACAACACGGCAATTATGTCAGAGAAGCCCATAGAGAGTGCACATGCAGATGGGTTACTTGGGAAAGTCTTAGATTTCAAGTGGAAGCTAAAATCAGGGCCAGCAACTGACCATATTAATCTTGTATGCATAAATTCATATACAGTGGTTTCTAGGATGACATACAAAATGCTTAATTGACCCTGTTCATGAACTAATCCCAATCATTTTGTCACAATGAAATTCATGTAAATATGTAAGGATCTTAGGTCCCGTAATACAGACCTTTATAGTGGATACTGGTAGCCAACGTGATTTGCAACCGTGTTTATTCGTTAAAACTTATAAAATAGTAACGTTACATAATTCTGCCTGCCAACTCGCAGGACTTTTCAGGAACATAAACTGTAAATGAACACATGTGCACAGGCAACTGATCTGACCCGATCAAGCCTTAAAAACCGAACTAACTTCTCACAGGCCCAGGCTCACCATTATATCTTATTTACACCTGGTGGCGAGCTGGGCGGTGTGATTACACAACTTTCTGGAACCTTCTATTACATAATCAAATTCCCTATAACGATTACTACATATCACAGATTCTTGATATGGCGGGACATTCCTCAGGGAGGTCATTTACCTATGACATCTTACGCTTCCCAAATGGCAGGGCATTCCTTAGGGGGATTGTTACACTCCCCCCTAAGAGTTGGCCAGTCCCTGGACCAGGGTATCAGGCACAATACAAAATATAAGGCACGGTATTAAATGCAACTTTCAACAACAATAAAAATTAAAAAATTCTCTTCAACGGGCCTGTTAGCCTATTCCCGTTGCAGCGACCAACGGCCCAGCACTTGATCACCTTGCTCATATAATTGAGCACGCTGTCTTCGGCGACGACGGTCAATGGTAGCATTTAAAGCCAGATAAATAATCTCAGGCATCAAATGCGGAAAACAAAGTCCCGTGGTAACTCACGCATTCCTGGTGTAAGTTCAACAATAAACGCCCCCTGTCGTTGTGGCCAAGGGCAAACAGCCTGTTTGGAAATTTCTCGGTCCCAGTCCTCCTCAAATTCTGCCGGAGGCCGTCCGCCCCCCTCACGCTGCTGATGCAGATGAGGGACCCATGGTCGAATATCTTCCGGTGGTCGGTAATCCGCATCCGCTGGCAATTCCACTTTAAACCCACGCTCATGGGCTGGCATAGGTCGCTGTGCACGATCTGCAAGTTCTTCCTCCCAATCTTCATTAGGGACATGGTAACCAAACTCGTTTCCATTATGTCCAAAATATTGACAAGGGACCCATCCGTTGTTAATTCCCCCACGGCATCCTCTATACGGGAGCGACTGATGGCATTGAGGCGTAGGATAATGTTGCTGGGCTCCAACTCGTGCATGCACTCGACCACGTGTTGGCCGTGGCTGTGCCAATGGCGGCTGTCCTCCCCATACAAAATTCCGATTTGCAGGACCACCTCGAAATCCTTGCACCGGGGAGAAATTTACTTCCGCCAGCGATCCAGTAACTGTCCGCTGGCGGCCACCATCAGAAATTATCAGTCATAGTGACAGTGCTGTTTACCGCTCGAGCCGCCATTACTAGAGAAACTACAACATGCAAACGCACGTGCTTACACAACCATGTTATTATTGTCAACATGCAGATTATCATGCAAAATGTCCCCGAATCAACCCCAGCAGAACATGCACGGGCACAAGACCATGAAGAAGGAATTCAATTCTCTTAAAAAAAAAGTTGAAAATTGTAAAAAACACAACATACTTACCCGAGAAGGCAATGGTGGAGGGGAAGACAAAGGAACATGTGAGCAGCTACGCGTGAGTGGAGCTGGGCCGAGTCCACTATCTAACCTTAGCCGAGGGTGAGTAGGTCTACGTGCGAAAACACCAAACATAACCAATTATTGGCACCAAATCGACGCATCTGCATTAACAAAATTTGAGGCTTTCTTCTAGGCTGGTAACGTTTCAAATTGCTGACATGGAAAGTTGAAACAGGGCCTGTACCTCGTCTCGTATCTCGTATTGCATAATTCACGTCTGTGACACGTTCTAACACCTGATATGGCCCATTATATGGGGCATGAAATTTACCCTATCCTTTACGGGCAGAGGCCAGGTCCCTCACCAAAACCCAGTCTCCTATTTGGAAAACAGCGACACGGCGATAACTATAGGGTATCTACGCCTTATCACCAGCAGGCGGATGGCCTGGCAGAGCAATTGATACAGACTCTGTTGGTGTCTGTGAAGGCAATGGCCCCTAAGGGGGGTGGCATGCTGCATTGGCTCAGGCAGTGGCAGCTTCTGCTTTGCCTGTGCAATTATTAAAGCATCTTTAGCACTTTTTCGACGTTCACTTAAGGGAACAACAGGCCCCATGACGGGGGCTGTGCTATGAAATAATGGACAATTTATCTAGGCAAAAATCCATGAATCAACTCAAAGGGGGATGCAGACAACGATGCTTGGGTCGAAAAATTATAAGCTGCCACTGCCTAAGCTAATGCAGCAGGCCATCCCCCTTACACACAACTCCTAGGGGCCATTGCCTTCACAGACACCAACAGAGTCTGTATCAATTGCTCTGCCAGGCCATCCGCCTGCTGGTGATAAGGCTTAGATGCCCTATGTTGAATTCTATAACGTTAAAAAAATTCTTGCAACCGTTTACTCAATTGAAGCTTCCCACTATCCGACATAAGGAACTTTGGGACACCAAACTGATCAAACAGGTTAGGAAAAAAACTTCTCAATTGCAATTAAATTTGCACGTTTAAACAGGGTCGATTTGCAGAATCGCATACCATAATCCAATGCAACCAGCCAATACGAGGCTCGACCAGAAGACTGAGTGAAAGGGCCAGCAAAGTCATATCCCCATTTAACAGCGGGGTCCTCTATACTAATGGGCTGTAATAATCCAAGGGTCAAATCCCTTGGTATCTTATTTAATTCACATTGGGGACAAGAGGCCACAAATTGGCTTTCTGCACTCTTTATTTGCCGCAAATAACATGCTCGTGTCAACAAAGACATAGTTTTAGTCATTCGAAAATGGCCGGCCAACGGGTGATCATGACATTGTTGGATAACCTCTGTCCGCAACTTTTCAGGTACGACTAATAATAACCGTAAGGGATCAGATAGATTAAAAAATATAAGGTCCCCCACAAAATAACGTATCCCTTTGGATTAACAGCGTGATCCGTTGCTTTGGCTCACAATGTATCCAACAAACGATCACTCTGTTGTTCTTGTGCCATATCAATGCGGGTCTGCAATAAATAAATATAAGCGCCATCCTCCTCAAGCAGAAGAATTTCACCTTCTGGGGCTGGGTACCTACTTAAGCAGTCCACATCCACATGCAGACCACCTTTTTTGTATTCTACTTCATAAGTAAATTCCTCCATCTTTGCTTCCCAGCAGCCCTATCGATTTGAGGGATTTTTCAACATTCAAAGATAACACATGGCATGGTGATCAGTAACAACCGTTACTTTATTTAAAAAAGGTAATGGCAAAACTTTTTAGCTGCCCAAACTATAGAAAGTGCTTCTAACTCGGTGACCGTACAACGGGTCTCTGCTGGCAACAATGAACGACTAGCATAAGCCAAAACACGCTGATCACTTTTAATGCCCAGATACAGAACAGCACCCAACCTAACCCGCGAGGCATCTGTATGCAATCGTAATGGGGCCCCCGGGGTAAACATCGCCAAAATAGGCGCTGAACATATTGCATCCTTTAATCGACAAAAACTATCCTCGCACAATGATGACCACAGAAATGGCACATTCTTCCGTGTAAGGTCGATCAAAGATCTAGCAATGGTGGCCAAATCTTTAACGAATCTCCGATAATATCCACACGGTTTTAGATGGTTTTAGACGGTTTTAATCAAATATTGTGCAATATTAATGATTCAAAAACTGCAGTTAATTGCGCCAAAAACAAAGAAAATGTAGGGCCAAACACAATTATATCATTGAAATAAACTAAACATGCCTGCTATTTCAACTGAAAAAAAAACTGATTTAAGCCTCGCTGCATTGTGGTTGGGGCATTACATAAGCCTGATCACTAGTACTCATGGGGACCTGCCAATATCCTGACATTATATCTAATGTTGCAAACCATGTAGAACCCTGCATAGCACCCAGTGCGTCGTCAATTATAGGCAGTGAGTAGCCATCCACAACAGTATTTTGGTTCAATTTTCTATAATCCACACAAAATCTTACAGAACTATCCTTTTTCTTCACGAATACAACATGGCTAAAAAATATCTAATTAAACTAGGGGTAACCACTCCCTGTTTCATCATGTCAGCCAACTCCTGCCTAATAATTTTACGCACTTTTTGGAGATAAACGTCTAGGTGCAACATACACAGGAGAGCAATGTGGAGGAATGTAAAGGCAATTTACTTAATCCTAACTCCTGTACAGACAGTGCAAACGTCTGCCAAAACCCCAATAATAAATGGCGCAATTCCCTGCACTGGCCCTTTGATAACGCAGGACCCAAATTTAATAACGAATTTAATAACACATCGTCTGATAAGGCACCAGCCTGCCCAACGCCACATCCCTGGTTGTTCCCTCCAATCACAGATACCTGCTTGGGATCACTAATTGCCGAAATAGAGGCCACCATTGCACCCTCCTCCAAGGCCAATGCCTCGGCTGTTAAGTTGGCTATCTGAAAAAGGCAGCAACAATTATCCTCAATAGACATAATGCCACGTGCAGCCTGCGCCGAGGTATCCTCTAATATGAGGGTCTCCACAATTACAAGATCACCCTTACAAATTTCGACAGGCAGCATACACATTGCCGAAGATTCAGAACAAGGAGGCAGTGTAACAGGCTGCAAAAATCGATCAGGAAGTTGTGATTGTCTCTCTTCTTCCTGTATAGGTAAATTAGTAGTCTGAGCAATGTCAGATTGATCCAGCACGTCTTGAAGATGAGGGATGATTCTTACTGAGGCATCCGCTCGGGCATCCTGGTAGCAAAAAGATTTCGATGAAGGTAATGCCGCTAAACTTGTCCTATGGCAGAAATCCCACCCCAAAAGGGTCACTTGCTTTGGTTTCTGCAAAACCCTGAATCAGACTCACCCAAAAAACTAATGTCTCGTTGGGAAACATCATATAATCGACGTAAAGGTCTAATTTGTAATAAACACAGCCCTAAATATGTTGAATAGTCCTCGGATAATACAGACAGGACTGCACCAGTGTCCACCGTCATAACAGCAGAATGCTCACCTATTGCCAACATCACCATTGAAAAAGCTGACCAATCATCCCATTCCTGTATACAAGGTATAGGAGGTTCACAAATTTCTGACAATGGTGACGTCCCTTCACCAACTGCCATGGGCAAATTCCCCTCTTTAACGATGTTAGGTCCATTAACTGCTGCAACCGCATTCCAAGGAGCTTTCTTCTTTGAATAATTTCTCCGAATATGTCCCAACTCCATACAAGCCCAGCAAGCCATCTGCACCAATCCTGAAGCTTTCGGAGCCAGCATTGGTACTCCTGCTGAGGGCCCCACTGGCATCACTGGTGGAGTCCAAGATACAGCAGGTTTGTTAAATACATAAGGTTGTTCAAGCCTAAACAAGGTCAACCAAAGGTCATCAAGTGTCATAAACCGCTTATCACCTAGGGCCATATGATAGCACGGCAATAGTCTTGACAAAACGATGTAAATTGTATCTGCAACTGCTGTTGCATAGTTTAATGCGTGAGCCATGGAAGACATCTGGATCAGATAACTACACACTAATTTATCTTTGGACCATATGCAGCTGACCCAAAGAATAACCTTAACCGGGCCGCTAATTGTGGCCAAGGTATGCGTAATAACTCTTCGCTGCGTAAATAAGACAGAAATCACGAAAATATGATGTTTGCAAACTCCTTGTGTGGTTCCGTTGGCACACTGCAGTCGCCACCTAGCGTCGGCTTTTTCCCATTAGAGAAATTGATTTATATAAATCAGCTGGGGTTAATGTTACAGGCCTCTGGTCTGAGATATTGCATAGGAGCCAATAAACTGCCAGCTCTAATGTTTTGCAATGATATAGGCATCCTTTCTGAAGATCACACCGAACTGCAAATGCCACTAGACATTGCAGGGATATTTGGGAAAAACTTCTGTATAGAGTTTGGTAGTGATAAATCTGGGGTATTGGTAGTGAATGGGGCAGGTGTGATACCTGATACACTGCACTGGACCTTAAATGGGGAAGTGGTTAGTCAGGTGCCACGAGATACGAGTACTTAGGAGTGATACTGGGAAATGACAAGAAATATTTGTCAGAAATGGAAAACAAAGTCCTGATCAAAAATCGGCGCATGGGAAGTCTGCTCAAGAAACTGGCATTTCAATCGTTCTTAAAGTATGAAACGGTGCGTGGGGTTTGGAAAGGGTTGGTAGTGCCTGCCGTAACCTATGCAAATGATGTTCTGTGTTATGCTGCCCACATCAACAAGGATTTGGAAATCATACAAAATCAGAATGCTAGGGCAGCCCTGGGGGCTAATCGCTTTACCGCAGTTGAAGCAATGCAGGGGGAAATGGGCAGGTCAGGGTTTGATCCATGGAAAACGACAAGCAAGCTGTCCTACTTGTGGAGGCTATGGACCCTAGATAAGACATATCCCACAAGGCAGGTCTATGATATTCTGAGGGGTCAGGGATTGTTCACCTAGTGGAAATGACAGGTAAAAAGATTTGGAACCAGGTTGGGTGTCGATGTCTTCAAAAAAGAAGCATGGGCAAAATCTGATCTGGGCATAAAACGTATGGTCAGATATTGGGAGGATCGTACCTGGCATAAGGGGTTATAGGAGAAAAGCACACTGGCAACATATAGAACTAAGACATAAATAAGTAGAGATGCGTTTTACGACAACTCCTATGCAAGTGCATTGTTCTTTAGAGCTAGGGCAGGATCGTTGGAAACCAACGAACGAGTAGCTAAATTTAAGGATATAGAAACAACTTGCAGCCTGTGCGGCATAGGAGTCGAGGACTTGCGGCATGTGTTTTGTAAACTTTCGTCATTAGATGCTTGCCGGAAAAGCATGGAGACTGCTTCTTCTAAGAAATGGTTGAGCTTCCTTAGTGACTAGGGAGCAGGAGAGGATGCCAGTCGGGCTGCTAAGGGACTGCTAGCAAAGTGGTGGATTTTTAAACAAATATGCAGCCCAAACAAGGGTGTAGTTAGATGTAGTGTAGAAGAGTAGTAGTTTAGGGTGGTTACCCTCATTACAGTAGCACCTCCTACCGGAGGGTCTGTCTCAAAGGATAGGCTACTTCATGGTATTATATAGGAATCTATGCACGAGCACTCTATCCAAGTCTATCTCATTGGGCGCGTTCAGAGACACTACCCAGGAAGTGATTCATCACTAACCACTTCCCTGAACGCTCTGGGAAGTCCCCGATAAGTCTTCCTAGGGATCTGTTTTTCTCCCCACAAAAAATCGCCAATCAATACTGATCACTTCAAAATGACAGAATACAAAACGGCTTTACAAAAAGTGTATGGGACAATTTGTTTGGGCCAAACAGACGAATTATCAATCATCTAGGCGGGGAAACTGCATTTGAGTACTTTTACTGCATTATAGGTAAGAAAGTATTTTTTGCAAGATGATTTATGCAGCATGAATGTGGACAGTAGGCATGTACAGTGGGCTGTATCTTCATAATAGTTATCATTTTTAGCAACACTTCTTCTTTCCACAGGAATTACATCTTCAGTAACTCCTATATCATTTACTGTTATGTTCTATACAGTTTCTCTGGATTACCCTAGGGGCGCCGCAAGGCATGAGGTTTTTAGAATGTTAGAATTTCAGCTGCTCAAGAATTTATTTATTTATTTATTAAAACACTATCTTTGCTCAGTGCATCTGATTATAGTTGTTTTAGTTTGGTTCTTGTTGCTACCTTTCGCTGTGTTCCAGCTAATGTTATTAAACAGTTAATAGGGTAGTTGCACCTATAGTCAGCCACCTCCATTAGTCAACCACTAGGTTAAAAGAACATCTTTAAAAGTCAATGGTACAATTGTTCATGTTAACTAACATCATCCTAGTGCTCAGTCACTTTCATTCCCCATCTGGCATAAATAGTGCCTTCCAGTGTCCAGTCAAAATACCATTTCTAAGCCAATCCCTGGGGACACATGTTGCTCAGGGCTAATGCCATTCAATTTCCATAGTCTGCCACCAAATTCTTGACAAGCAATAACAATAAAAGGCATCAAATTTCTAGCTATCAAGTTGTTTAGAGCCATTAATAAGGTTTTCAATTTCATAAATAAACAATACAATGCATAAAATTGTAATAATACTTTAATTAAATGCAGTGGCGGCTCGTAGAAAAAATAAGGAGGGGTGCTGCGAGTACACTGAAAACTCAAAATGTGCAAAAAAGCACACCAAAATGTTAAAAAAGATAAAAATAGATAATTTTACACATTTATGCGTGCGCAGCTTTTTTGCACATTTTGAGTTTTCAGTGTAACGCTGCTGAGTAATGCTGTGAAACACGCCATTCGCGACTGCGAGAGCGGCGTCTGCGGGAGCGACAGTGCCAGCTCTCGCTTGC
>JAQGBW010006419.1:0-10647 GCA_034698625.1 Julus scanicus
TTCCCATGTGCCATAATCCAATGGGACCCCATGTTATGGGACAATATGGGTCCCATACATGGGAATTTTCAGTAGGGCACACAAATCTTAGTATCTAAGACCATTACTATGGATATACTAGTATATTAGTATGTGCTGCTAAGGCCATATGTGTCCAAATGTATTCATTTTATGATCTCGCCATATACATATAAAATATGTCAAATTCTAAACTACTATATAGTTTAGATTTATGGTAATCGGCGACCCTCTCCAAAAACTGAAACCGTCTGGGACAAACTTAAGACAATGTGAAGAATTAAACCTTACGAAAGATTTACGATTTATAATTCATCCAATATAATAAATACAACTGCCTGACCAGTTAAAGTCTAAAGTACTGAAAATGTGGCCCTCTCATGAATTTCGAGCAGTTAATAAAATAAGATTTAGCACAATATCTGACTTGTGATATTTAAGAGTTAACTGTAATGTTCTCGTACAGTCGAACCTGCCTATCTCGAATTCCATGGGAAGGATTAAAATTTCGAGATAAACAGGTTGAAATGTCTATATTGTATAGAATTTTCTCCATTATTGATTATGTATACATATTAAAAGAAAATACCTTTACGAATGACATTTTTTATTAATTTCAAAAAATATGTAATCACAGTGGCAATTTTTTTAGCATACCTTCAACTTTGGAAATACATATGTGTGTATAGTTGGACAAACAAAATTTTTTATGTGTGCTATCTATTGAAGGAACACCGATTTTTGAGATTGAGGCTTGCTTGAAATTCGAGAAATAAAGGTTTTGGAAGAACATATTTCGAGATATACATTGAAAATACACTGAATTTAGATTGTAAAGGTAGGGAATTCCAGAAATTTCGAGATATACAGGGTTTCGAGATAAACAGGTTCGACTGTATATCAGAACTTTGTTAGGACCAATGTTTTTTTTGTTTGAAATTTTAAGTTTACTATTTCTGTATCTCGTATTACGAATCTATTTATCAGATATTAATTATGTATGCTTCAAATGTGGCCGGTAGTCACCGGAAAACATTGTAATGTAAATAGGTTAACAGGTCGAGCCCGACTAATGTATTGATTGACAACAGATGCTTAGAAGAATTCATGCAACTTTAACGAAAATTCGACCCCTGACCCAAACATGGTAGCAGGGGAAGATTTGCGTCACATGCGTAAGAAGGTTCTGATTGACCCCATGCAATAGCGTGAGAGTTTGCAGGAACATTGTTATTGTTGTTTGAGCTTGTCATGCTCACACTTGACCAAGCACCTTGTTCTTCAAACATGTGGAAGCTTAGTTCAGGTCCGCTTGCTTTCAACACGACGGCCATCCCATGCAGTCTTCCAAGACGTATGCCCCAAGACGGCGCTCCATTTAGGCTTACTGTCTTACACGAGTGATCCGACTTTAATTGAAACCTGTTGTTTCTTATTATTGTTGTGTACTCTCGAGCTCATGCTATTTTTTTTCTTTGTTTATTACGTGCTTTAACGTTTAGGGCGCCAGCTGTTGGCAATTCATAGAGTATTAAGGACAAGAAGAAGAAAGGCTAAAAGAATCTATCACTATTATATCCGTTATTTGCTTTATCTAAGAGGAAGGAGACAAGATGGAAATGGAAGGGCTGGTGGAGGTAAGATGATCGTTTATATTGATTGCGTTTACATGCTGTCACTGATGCATTGTTGTCAGCCATCTTTAGGAACCATATTACTGGCAAAATTCTCCAGGCATTACAAGCAACTGATGGTTTCTGAGAATGTTTAAGTTGAAAAGTTAACAAATGTGCTGCTTTCAGTTTAGATGAAAAGGATTTTTTAAAACTAAAATTATTCTTAAAACAGTAATACAATCTTAAATTTAGAGGCGGTTATTGGTTAAATCGATATCCATGCTATCAAAACCATGCATGTGATATACTGTAAAGAGCAGTGCAATTTTCAACCGGTATATAACATCGGATACTGTTGCATTCAAACTGATGCTGCCATTTTTTCAGTAATTTTGAAAAATGACTGAGATGAAAAGTTAACGAATGTGCTGATTTCAGTTTAGATGCAAAGGATTTTTTAAAACTAAAACTATTCTTAAAACAGTAACACAATCTTAAATTTAGAGGTGGTTATTTGTGAAATCGATGCATGCTATCAAAACCATGCATGTGACATACTGTAAAGAGCAGTGCTATTTTCAACCGGTAACATCGGATACTGTTGCATTCAAACTGTTGCTGCCATTTTTTCAGTAATTTTGAAAGATATTTCCTGAAATTTGTGTCACAATTATTTTTCAAAAACTATCATGAATTTGGCATGTATTATACCGCAAAAGTTTTTATAATGCGATCTCCACATTTGTGTCGTTGAAATCTGGTTGGATTATGCTATCAATTTGGTCACTCGAATTTAGTTCTATTTTTCCTAAAACTTCTTCAAATATTTCAGGACTCTTTAACACACAAAATAAGGTTTTATAAATCAGCGAAAAGTATCCCATTATGTTGCTGCAATAAGTTTTGTCGTATGTATTATGGTACCTAGTTTTAGTGTGTCATGATCGTACAAATGGTTGAAAGACACTCGTATGAAGACAAACAATGTTCTAATTTTGTTAGAAGTGAAACTGAAATACGTGCCTTTGATTCCAAATTTGACATTAACAATACCGTTTCAGATGAAAACAAAGCTTACGATGGCAATTTAATTAGTACAGCAATTCTCGATAACATCGTCTTGTAAACGCGTGCATTCATGTCTTAATTAGTAACAATGAGCATTATCATGACAATTAATTATTCTTCTTAAAAAAAATATATGAAAAAAATCAAGCGTCTTTTAAGCAATAGCTAAAACAAGCTTATATCTAGGAAGGTATTTCCAAGTGATTCAGCAAAATTAATTACTCCACATGTGCAAATCTCCCATGACAATTCCAAATCTAATTATTTGCCGTTCCGTAATTGTTTTTTTTTTCTCTTCTTTTGCATTTATAATTCCAAACGGAAGTTGCTGACATGTGGAAACGGAAGTACGTCGAAGAAGCTCGAGAAACCCAACTTTTGAAGGATCACTGTCGCCGAATGGCTCAGCACCTCGAAATACTACGTCATCAGACGTCAAAACAAAGTCTTCCAGCAACATTATTGGATCCTTCCAATCAGGTAAGCCCATTTGCAGCTTCCAATTGTGAGATTCTAGGAAAGAAGCTAACGATGTTTGACGTTGAATCCATGCATCAGAAATACTGCGCGAGCACTTACTGTCATTGCCAAGCTATAAACAATGCACCATTGCACAATTACGGTTCAGAAATGTATGCCACCAGACCACTGCATGTTCAACCGATTAAATAATTGAAATCGTATTTGACATCCAAGTATTCCTCGCTAGCGCAAAACAGACTTCAGTGCTATTAATATCACGTTCTCAATTCAGTAAAACAGAAATTGGAAAAACAATACCGCTCTAAATTAAATAAACGTTTTATGTAAGCTTCAACGAAATAAACGAGTTAAAACAAACCTAGAGACCAGTTGCAACTAGAGCCATGCGTTTCATTGGTCTCACCAAACATAATATCTGGGGCTTCAAACAATTAATTTATTTGGACAAATTAATAATGAAGTGAAATTTATTTTAATTTCGGTTCGTTGTTGATGGTGAGAAATATTTTCGTCTAATGCAGTTGTCCGCATTACGTTTGTTTTTCCGATAGAAATAATTGTGTTTATTACAAATTACCATCGACAGATATAAGCAATTAATAATTCTCTTGATAGATTTGATGTGCTAATTGCACAGATAATTTTCAGAAATGTTGTAATTATAAATTGGTGAAATAATGGAGATCGATTTAATAGACTATTACTTAAAATTATTTAAACAAATTCCATTTAAACTTCAATAACGCTAGAGATATGGAGATATAAACAATACTATCATGAATAAATACATATTAAATTCAATTCATATTGTTTTCATTATTATTACTTATTTTTTATTATTGGTTATACAAATCAGATTAAGGTGTACCTAGGGTTCTGAATGTGTGTAGAAAAGTATTTATATTGGCTCATCAAGTAAGTTATTGGTCCAATGCAGTATTTCTAATCAGCTAAATATTCTGAAAAATATCAAACTTAACTTGCTTATACATATATTAAGATAAAAAAATGAAACGTTATTGGATTTAAAATGTTAGCAGCCCCTATATATAGCCAATCACTGCATACGCTTAAGTATGTAAGGTTTGTCACCATACAGGGGCAGTGTTTAAAAAGTCTTAAAACCAATCATAATCGTTAACTTAATCGAAAAAAGTTGAATTTTCTAAATATACAACTCATTTATATACTTGCATGTTTTCTATACGTTTCTACACATTTGGTTTTGCAAATATAGGATTTTAAAATGAAATGTGAATGTGAAAATCAGAATGCAGTATATCATTAGTAATAAGGTAATGAATAAATACATTAAATATTATTATATACAATTAAATAAATAAATATACAACAATGGCTCTCGTATATGTTAAATTAGGTCAATTCAATTATTTGAGAAAAAAAAGATTAATTATTCAAAAACGAAAAACTGCAAAGAATTAATTTATAGGTCGCATGCATATAAGTATAGTTTAATTTAAATGCACCAGCACTAGGTCTTTGTATTATAACTTAGCAATGCTTTCTAAAACCCGGAAATTAAGATGTAGAATAATTTCCAGAGAAAGATGTGGTTCTGTGGTAGACCGCGTTACCAACTGAGATCACTTAAGATGGACTTAAGAGAGTCAAGGATTATTAAGTGGGTGGATCACACATTGGGGAGTACTTCAGATGAATTCATTATTCGCTAACTACACATGCCTATTAGACTCCAGAGAGAGCACACATGATCCAAAAACTGCCCAAAATAAATTAAAATCGAGATAATCAGCTAAAGCCGGGAATCTCTGCAACATCTCCAAAAGAACCATTAACACATCTTAAGAAGATATTTAGTCTCTAAATGTCTCTTGGCAAAACATTCAAAAGATAGTGCTAAATTACAGTAAACCCATGCATCATTAAGATCACTTTTGCTTATAACAGAATAAAAAATGGCAAAGACATGAAATAATATATTTAGCCGACAGAGAGTAATAAGGGTGGCATAAAATGAACTAAAACTTACATTTCTATTTATTTAGTGGATATGCTCTTATATTCGATCAAATATTGATTAGTTCTAGGGCGTGAAACAGATTCGACAAATTTAAATCATCTTTACCTTTAATAAAATGAATATTTGATTTTGATCAAATTCCAACAAATGTTTAAGATTTCAATAAAACGTTTCAAGTTTCACAAAATTAAAATTAAATCTATATTAAACATATATACAGATCATTTTCGATATTGAAGGTCACAAATTTAGACATTATCATCATTGCATTTAACAGTACAAAAGAAATCATTCAAGTAACAACGATTCTCTTATAGTTATTTAATTAAAAATTAAGTAGGATCCATCATCAAGTAATATGCATACAACTAAATGACATGCAATAATATTTTAAATGAATTTTTCGCTTACTTGCTCATCTGAGTAATGACGATGTAATACGAAGATAAATAGGGTTTTGACCGCTAATAAAATGCAGCTCAACTTCTGCATTTTGAAGATGGGATGGGTGATTGAATTTAACGAGACGGATATGTATCTTTGACTATATGTTAGTATTGGAAAATCATGCGATTTAGTAATACAAGTTTCATATCATCCAAGTCAACAAAATAACTATGGCGCTCCATGTAGTAAATGCCAGCAAAGTACCAATAGGTGAGGCAAAATTGCCTCACACAAATCCCATAAGCATGACCACGTAGATTACCTAAGTCAATGTCAGCATTTCTGCAGTGACCCAGTACTTCAAGGAGAGTCCAAAGACAGCCATGTGCATTTGGTGATTTGGGCATTTTTCTGTCCTGTGTGCATTCCAATTTCCATTTTTCGATCAATGATTTAAAAAATTCTGACAACCCCTTTTACAATACCACGGCATAAGTAGAAGTAATAAATGGTTTTCATTCGAGTACATAATATTGGAGGTTTCCCGCGTACTGAATTTAATCTAACTGAAAACATAAATTGATAGCATATGGCTGAAGACCATATGCGTCCACAACGCCCTCTAAATCAGCTTCTATTTCAATTATATAAGCTTAGTAAAGAGTTATACTGCTTGTTTCCAAAAAGCTTTGCCAAATAACAAACAGATCCATTTATATTTAAAACAACAGATGATATATCATGTCAGTATGAAAGTATACCGTTAATAATAGGTGAGAATTGTCGGAAATTAAGGCTGAACGCTGAATAACACATCCCACTACAATTTACATCACGATAGGAGGCGCACAAATTGTTCAAAATTCCGGTCATGACTAAAGACCGTAAATATTAAGCAATTCATGTGATGTACACAAAACATTTGCGTTATTAAATATAAATTCATCTGGAGATATTAAAGGTAGCATGTCATGTACAAATCTTTATATTTTAAAACATATTTTCTAGAATTGCTTAAGCCTGCCAGCATCGTTTAGCATGCATATATGCATCAATAAATATGCTGTGTTTATATACAGATGGATCATAGCGGCTTTTTAAACCAATTATAGTTGCTTTGATATATGTCTGTATGCGTGCAAATTATCATGGCGTGATATTTCTATTAAAAAGAATGAAAGTGAATTTGAGCAAAATACAAAAAAAAAACATGATTTCTGCAGTAAAACATGCCATGGTAATAAAGTCTACGTTTGTCAATTAGTATCAGTCAAATGAACAATAAAAAATAATTGTTCAAACTCAAATGTTAAAGATGCTACACATATTATAGCATTTTAATTAATCTGACATCCGATATTGTCCACGATAAAAAAGCAGATAAATGCATGGGAAATTTTCAAACTTCAAAGAGACGAAGATTGCACTCCACAATTTAATTAGATAGAGCAATTCCTGCTTATAATCAACTTAAGTTTTTTTCTGTATTATTACACGTCTAATACCTTATAAAGAATTAGGAAGTATAGCTAGCTTCCTTCATAACATACTGTAATATAAAGCATTTTTTTCTTTCTTTGACACGAAAATAGACGAGTAATAAACAATAAGGATTGCATATTCTCAAAGTAATCATAACATAAAATAAGTATAGGCATCCTATATTTTCTTCATTGCAAATTTGTTCTAGCAAGGGACGATTTTTCAATTTGTTTGGGAAGAGTAAAGAAAGTATGGAGGTTGAGCTAGAAATGAAAAGACAATAGGATTAATATCATAAGACGGTTGTAAATATTGGAGATGGTAAAGCAATTTCAATTAAAATGAAGTATTTCTAATCAAATAAATGCATGATTTTCATGTTTAAGCTAGATTGCATGAATGCATAGAATCTATAGACAGTACGGCCTAGAACAAATATCGCTGTTTTGTAAGGAAGAAATCGCTTTGAAAATAACTTTCAAAACAGTAAGTGGGAAACTATTAAAATTATTCAATAAATGCAAAGTCAAATTAAGGAACGCTAAAACTATATTTGACGGGGTAAGAATATGAACAAATAAACGACAAGAGTCGATGATAAGTTTTAAAGGAACAACCGGACAACCGATCTGAGATTCGAACCAGTGTCTAAACTACACTGTGAGTCATAAAAAAGTAGAACCTAATATATAAAAAAATCACAACTTCGTGAAAAATGCTTCGATTTAAATGTAATTTGGCACTTACACAGAACAATAGTGTAGGAACAAAAATTAATCATAAAATGGGCTCAAAATGTTCTCCGGTGGCCTTTACACAAGCCTGGAGTTTAACCGGTCATTCCCTTTGATTGATGAATCGATTATATACTGGTTAAGTTCAAGTTTTCTTAATTCGTAGTTTCAAGTCTTCGATATTATTAATCCTCGATTTGTAAATTGTCCCTGGAAAACTCCCCAAATTTTATAGTCCACTGGATTTAAATCTGGACTGTTTGGTAGCCATGCAGTGGTTGGGTTCGATGAACCGTGGCATTTCCCGTTGCAGAAATTCATAATAGTTCATAATAATCGAAGCATTTTTCACGAAGTTGTGATTTTTTTATTGGGTTCTACTTTGTTATGACTCACATTGTACATCTGTGTAAAATAACCTTATCAATTGAAAGAATATGTAAGAATCACTACCATGTTATCAATGCTCACAACAAGCTTAATGCAATTCAATAAATGCCGCTTTGATTAAAACATTTCCTGCGGGCATTATTCTTCACTGCACACTTGATGATAATACTAAAGCAATCAATGATATAGGAAATAAAAAACATGTTAAAATAAAAAAAACAACTTATCAACATATATATTGCATATGTATATGGCAAATCAATAATCCTTGCTGATTCTATACCAGCATGTAAATTTGACACAATTTGAAAGTAATATATGGTACCAAAACTGCCTAGACTCTTGCACACACAAATGTAAATCACGCAAATTACAATTTTGTAAATTCATTAAATACAAACATGTACATGTCATTACCATGTCATATTTTCATGACGTACGTACATACATACATACAGTAAGAAATAATTCCACAGACATACATGAGGCAAAGGGAAGTTTTAATATGTATTAAGCAATTAAGCTCATAATTTGTTGGGCTCAAAATTGAAAACTGAAAGGGCTTACATAACGTCTCATGTTTGATGCAAACACATCCATGGACCACTAATTGCTTGTATGCATGAAAATTTCCTCTTGATTCTTAGTATGAAGACACCCGTGCATGTAATAAGAAAAGCAGTTCGCTCGCAACTTAATTACTGTAGTTAGGCATGCCGTTTGCACAAATTGGACGGAATATTCAAATGCCATTTTAATTAAACCACACGATTTAATGAGGCATAGGTAGTGCTTCGCGTATAAAGAAGCCACCAAATATCAAGGTCTACATACATGGCTGTATGCGAGTTTAACTGACTAGACACTATAGAGCATCTATCAAACAGAACTTATTCCCAAATCAAAAATTTACTTTTTCAGCTCGACATAAATTTATGGCAATTTATTTGATTGGCGTGTTAGGTCGATTATAGAGTTTAAACTATTAACTAAAGTTACTTTAAAGCACAATATATGTAAACACTTTATTCTCATTTGTCTTATTGAATGTACTGCTTGTAGAACACCTGCAGAGGTTATATCTGAAAACGATATTTTTCTTTATAAACTTTATTCTCACTATATTCTCATTTGTGTTGGTGAATATACTGCTTGTAGAACACCTGAGGTCCAATAAGGTTTCTTTATATGCACTTTTTACGGAATAATATTGAATTATAAGTAAAATAACTGTTGGTTGACGATTTATATGTTAGCTCTCATGTACACTACATTTGAATATTTACCCTTGAATGTCCACATATTTAGATATGAGCACATCTGAATTTCCATATGGGAGTTTTGATGTGCATTTCAAATTCATATAGATTGAGCCACAGAAATTTATTTATTAAAATGCATTTTTAAATACATTTTGAAATTCATTTAAAAATATATTTCAAAATACCTATTCTTTTCGATATTATACTTATTATAGACTTCGATTTTACGTATACAGGAGACTAAGTTAATAATGGTGTAATGTTAAGTTTTAAACCCCATGTGAACAGGCTGTACTGCATGTACTGCTTTCATGACCATAAAAAGGGATATATACGAATACACAAGGCAATACATGGCCATATAAAGGCAAACTTTGGAATTTCTGGACATGCAAACACTTACATGGCTATGTATATGTACATGACCTATGTATGCTTAGAATTGTCCAATTTCTGGTTCCAAATGTTTTTTTTCTCATCATGTCTGAAGTTTGGATTTCGGTTTGCAATACTTTAACATAATGCAACATACATATAAATCCCCAAATGAAACTTCAGAATTTTGATATGGTTGTTACGACAATTGATTTCAGCCCCTGCTCGGTTTTACTAGTTGGGAAGATAGTGGGCCTCACGAGAAAGGTTGCAACACTTTAAATAGGGGTTTCAGCAACGTGCACTTAGTACATTACATGGTGTGTACATCTCTATTATACGTGGCTAATTATACACTTCTCCCAGGGCTTGATGGATCCCAATTACTGGATCTATGAACCACTCCAACATTAAATACAGTTCTAAACTCCAGCCATGGATTTATTACCTTCGGTTTTTTATACGACTGGTTCAACATAAGAATTCAAATGCGCCTTTTTCATCAATAAAAAAAGTAAATTGATGTAGGCTATGAATTAAAAATACCGCAAAGATAATTGGTGCGGAGTGTTCCGTGTTTAGAATTCCAAATCGAATAAATCACAATTAGCATCTAAACGAGATTATTTTTATTTGAAAGAAAGGAAGAAAGAACGGCCGGTTTCTTAAAGAGACATTTCAGCTAATTTACTCTCTGATAGTGCAATGGAAATAATGGGATGAACAGCTCTTTTCTCTTCAAACTGTAAGGGTCGTAGCACACGAAAATCCAATTTGAGGCCGAACTCGTAGTTTGAAGAACAAAACTGTTTAATACCGAAACAAAGGCA
>JAQGBW010006420.1:0-10646 GCA_034698625.1 Julus scanicus
TTCATACTGGAGGAGGGGGGGGAGGGTAATATCGACTTACGCAAAAAATATTTTGGGGTAATGGTTAAAAAAATTCCCTGACCGCTGCTATAGGGTGTCGTGAGGGATGGGGGGGTGACACCATGAGTTACCGCACCGGGTGACACCAACCCTAGTGCCGCCACTGGCAGAGACTGCTTTTGTGCGAAGAGAAAATGCGCATGCAATTGTGTTGATGACGCAACAATTCAACAAATTCTATTATGTTTTAATCCAACAATTTACTGTTGTGCTAATGGAACAGCCTTTACTCTTTTCGTATAATTAGCGCATTTCCTTATTGACATTTACTACTTTTAACATTTTTATCTTTTACAATATGTTTCCATGCATGCATGTCCAATCGAAGTATTGTTAGCTCCCGTAATTTTCACGGGTTACCGACTAGTATACTCTAACTATGCAGGTGGACGAATGGTTTATATTTGAAAAAAAATCATAATTAATGTACACAAATTACATACATCTAACTTGTTTATCTAGATAGGTTAATATATTTCGGCAATTAAATATTAAATCATAATCTATATCTTGTCCTTAACATTAATTGTCGTACAGCTTATAATATGGACCTTTTTAGCAGACTTTAAGATAAAATGAAATTACCTATATTTTCACTTATTAAACTAAATTTATGAAAATTAAAGTTAAGGAAACAATTTATTATATTTGATAATTGCCCAGATATGTCATGCCTGGTTCACAATGCCATTTTTTAAAGAAAAACGTCACACGTTTTGACGCCTGTTGCAATCTGGTTCACAATGGACCGACCGACGTATAAACGTCCAAACGCCTACTAAGTAAAGCGCCGTCAGATCAGCCATATCTCCAAAAATATTTTCTGTCACTAGGTGGCGCATGGTACAAATTTTTAATTGTTTGACCGTCAAAGACGTCCAAAGTTTGAATCTTTTCAAACTTTTTGGACGTCTTTCAATCCGGCGCAATTCGTCATAAACGCGTCATCACTTAGGACGGCACGCATGCACAGATCGAGTGACGGTCAGAAAAAGACGTCGGTCGATGCATTGTGAACCAGGCATTAATCGAACTAAATAAACAAGTTGGATGTATATATTCTGTGAATTTTTTTAATTACGATTTTTTGCAAATATAAACCATAACCATATAGTTTGAGTATACATCTCAAGGTTCTAATAACCTGGGCCAACATACAACTGAAAATTGGCAAATGCACCAGACAAAAACATTGGTCAAACATTTAATGTCATCATAAAACTGATGATTGTCAACTGAACTATATGGCAATGTTTGCCAAACATTTATTGGTGGCGCCACACATGGGATATTTGGCAACAGGCAAATATTTGCCTGTTGCCAAAGTACTTGCCAAAAGACAAGATCACCGCTACACACATGTGTAATTGCAAAGTACAAGGTAAGTGAGTGTTTCGCTATGCAAACATTGGCCCACTTTGATGTGAGATAAATACCGACTTCTGGTGGGACAAGCCAAGTATTGGGTCAAGTGTTGGTCAAATAGGCAAATGCCCGATACACACATGGGACATTTGACAAAGTACTTGACAAATGCCCCTTGTGTGGCGCTGGCTTAATGCCAACATAAAACCAACGATTGCCAACTGCACCAGACGAAAACTTTGGCCAAACGTTTAATGCCAACATAAAAATGACTGTTGGAACTGAACCATGCACACGACAACGTTTGTCCAATGTTAAAATTAATGCCAACATAAACCGATGTTTGGCAACTGCAGCACATGACAACGTTAAATTGCCCACATTAACATGCTAACATAAAACCTATAATTGGCAACTCCACTTATTTCCAAATTTGAGTCAATATTATCAGCCAACTATCAATGATTCACCAACAGTGCCAACTAAAATCCAACGGTTGGACCAACGATGTGTGTTGCCTGGGAAGAGACGAACTTTTGCCACATTTGCAATGTACTAGGCTAGCCATATCCTTGAATATCGATCGATTTTAATTTAAATCCTTGGCAATTCTAACACATTTTTGATGTTTCTTGTATACTTAGTAAAACTTATCCGTAACAAAGATGCATGTTCTGCTGGAACTAGTAAAACAATTGTAGAAACTCGGACCTTTAATTGATTGGTGGTCCAGAGAAATGTGTTCGGGAACTGAAACATCATCTGCAAACCGAGGTTCCACTGTATATGGTGAAATAGTCAAACCCGGCCAAGTTTCTTAACCATATCTTCCCCAAAATGTGATGGCATATGTATACGGCTAGCGACTTTTTTATAGTTACAACAAATGCCACCATTTTGACAGTGACAACGCGTTTCAAAATAGAACGCCTATCAATATTCAATCATCCCCTTTTATAAGCAACGTTAAATCAAAAGCAAATGCTGTAAAACTAGAATCATGTAGATGACAAATGCGTATTGTTATCCGCCACAAAGATGTTTTCATTTGTCATTATTATATTGGTGAGAATTTCTCATTTGAAACGAAACGTGGATGCACCCCCTGGTGGTCAACATTTCTCCCATTGAATTATACTACGTGGCAGATCCTCATTTCATGCATATTTAATACATTTCTAGCATGAAAAGCTAAAAAGTCGTATGTTTTTTTTGTGTGAAGGGCGTTTAAGAAAGCGTGATCGAGTGAGGCTTATATAGCTAATGCACGTACCTCCTGACTATGCTTACTGCAACTACAATGGCCAACAAGGGATGATTTGTATCGCTCGTTTATTTGTTTTTTTCACATATAGTGTTTTTCGTCGCCTCGCAAAATGTACAATGCGGGAGGTCATCGTGCAGCTTTTGTTTTTTGTTTCACCGCAGATGGCGAGGAAGACACGGACACCCGCCGACCAATTCAATTCAACACTGTTATACACTGCTACTCACTGACTATATAGTATATATGAACATTGTGAAAATGACACAAGGCGATATTCGAATATTTTTTACTTTTGGCCAGCTTTTTCATGATTCAGCCCACTGTGCACTGTGCAAGAGTGCGAAAATGGTGCGCAATTTGACTATTTTCTTCTTATGGGAAAAATTCTTTTCTTCCAAGATTTGGAAAACTACGAACGCTTTCGGATTCCCCATTAAAGTAGGTTTCAGGTGATGCTATATTTTATGATCAAGTGTAAATATCAAAATTATACAGCTATTAAATGTCTTTAATAGCTGTAAAATTTTGATATTTACATATATTTACAAAATGGCGGCTGAAACAAACCAGGAGGGAAAACTTTGTTGCATATGTTTGTAAAAACGTGTATGTACGTAGAATGTATACGTCTTGGTGGAGACCCGGCTTCAGCTCCTAGGAAAAGTTTATTTTATGCATTAATTTCTTTCCATTGCTAACGGTATTTTTTAGGATTAGGAAATAGTTATGTGTAATTTAATTCAAGAAAATGTCTCTTAATTAAATACAAAAATATATTTACTACTTATTGATTCATCAATTTACATAGATTCATACTCCATGGTCGATGGTCAGTGTTCAATTTGAAATAAAATAATGTTATAAAATGTTATTAATGGTTGAGTTTTTTGTTGGCACTTTTCTTGGCGGCTTATTCGCTTTCTTACATCACACTATGGCAATTTTTAGCTAAAAGATTTAAGCCAGATTCACACTACTGCGTTTGCGTGCGTCGCGTTGCGTTGCACAAACGCAGGAAAACGTCGCGCAATGCAACGTGACGTCACTGCGATGCGTGAACCATACACACTGGTGCGTCAGTATTGCATTTGTCTACTACAGCGCCGCACAGTGTCAACTTAACTTAGTTGTTGTTCGGCCATTTGGCTGCTAAACGCAGGGTGGCACACCAGTGGTTATTGGTCCAATTTTTGGACCCTCCGTTTAAAAGGTGTAATCTATGTGAAAAACGCATACGAAAAGCTCGGATTTTCGAGCTTTTGCATTGCGTTTCGCGTCCGTCGCGTGGCGTCAGATGCGTTTGTGCGCGTTTTTCTTGCGTGAACGCACACGCAGCGCCACGCAACGAGCAAAAACGGACACAAACGCAGTAGTGTGAATCCGGCTTTAACATAACATTCATTGCAGGACGCCATTAAATTGTTTTTGAATAAATTTCTCATTTTTGGAATTCTCGAGATATGTATACGTATATACAGTATAAAAAGAGTATAAAATACTATAAAACGCATTTATGCATAATTTGTGGTATACATGCCTAAATTGTATGTAAATTGACAATATAATGCATTTCCTCTTGTGTTCTCGACCCAACACATTTCAACACTTCAACACTTTCTTTAAAGGCAATATGTATACTACTTGTACATCTGTAGGTGTATTTTTTTTACTCTTCTAGATTATTCGTGATTCGTTTGCCAGATCTCTAAACTAAAGATAAATAAATATGGCAAGCTGTACAATTTGAAAGTATTCGTTGTTTATATTGCGAGTAAAGGTTTTCTGGATTTTTAAATTATACACAATCAGCCAAAATTTACGCTCGGATTCACCACAGAACAGACATGTCTGTGTTTTGGCAATTTAGGAAAGTGATCATCGCCTATTCAAATGCTCTGGCACTTCGTGAGTAGACTCGAGGTAGACTCTATAATGGTTCCACGATTTAAAAAAAAAGAAAAGTAGGGGAGAGTGGCCGGGTAGGAATGGCATGCTATAGTAATAGGACATTGCCAATATTTAAAAATTGGAAAGTGTAAAAAGTTTGACACTCGTTTGCCTACATAGCACTGGTGTTCTTTTGTGTAAAATGGTGGTCTTCTGATAAAACACAAGAATATGGGAAGGAAAAGTGTGATTTCACTACCAAAAAGTACGTTTTTACTTCAAATATTAAACTCTCTAAAAGTATTGTTTATCGAGGAAACGTTTTCAAATTAAGTACATTAATAGCAGTTAGGATGGTTATGATGTTAGTAGATGTTTCACACCAATCTGCCAGGTCCTTCTAATCTCATGATGTGTTTAAGAAAAATACCTAGTGGCAGGAAGATTGGGACACAATAGTGCAGGAGAAATGGGACATCCCTCTTGCTGGAATTCAATGCATCTTTGCTTTTAGAACTTTAGCACGTGCAGCAGGTCACACGTGCAACAGTTCTTTTTTGTTTCACGTTAGAGCTGGTGATTTTGTATTGGTGAGATTTGCCAAGAAAAATAATGTGGGTCTGAACTCGAAGAAGCTGAAATGGGTTTTTTTGCAAAGAAAGGAGAATACTGTAAGTTTTAAATTTACTGATACACGAGTCATAATCATGGTTACAAAAGCTGGTGTTATTCTGAAGCTTTCCCAGCCTTTTCTGGGAGGAGTATCGAAAATCAAAATCGCGATAAATCTACACATTTTCCATCGATGTTAGTTAATTTTCAATAGTTTGTTATTTTTTGTAAAAACAAATCTTGCTAAAAGGTAAAGTGTGTTCCTATTATTGCAATTGAATCAAAACAATGAACAATCATAGAACGGTGAAAAATGGCCCATTCCTACCCACTCTCCCCTAATGATTAAGTCCCAACCTCAAACTATTAAATTACAGATTCTAGTATTTTCAGTGTCATCATCATTTTTTGTTTGTTAAATGGTTGAAGCTTTACTGCATCTTTGTGATCATTTCAAGTGCTTAGTGACAAAGTATTATGCAATTAAAGCAAAAAAAAGATTTTGATCTGCAAATCACAAAAAAGCGAAATAAGTAAATTAGGAAGTGAAAAAACTGTTTACCATTTTTATTCTTATCTTGCTTTAAACACAATAAGTAATGTTATAGGTGAAATGGTTTTCGAAATCGAAATTATACTATGTGTCTAGCAGTACATGTATTTGTAGCATATTTTGTGCAGTTCCATAATTTGACCCTGTTCAAATTGTACACCACGTCACATTTTGAAAAATGTATACAAAATAGCAAAATCGACTTTGTTTTTGTATATTTTGTTCTTCTTATCAATTGTTCTTAAGGCTCACACTGTAAAAAAAAAAAAGATTATATATATATATATATATATAAGCTGTAAAAAATTATCGATAGTTTTTAATGATAATAATGCAATGGTCTTGATGTTATCCAAATATGTGAGATGTGAATTAAAGTGATGATATATTTCGTTATATAAATTTCATGTTTTTAACTGGAACAAAACTATGCTAAAGATTTTTAGTTTACATCCATATATAGTTTTCATCTGAGAGCTGGTTTGACAAGATGGCCGAATTTCGTTTCGCATCGAGTGGCAATTGTGACCTTTATTCATTGTTTGGGCTTCCATCGTCATCTGCCATAGAATTGGAGATGTTATTGAACCTCTGGAAGATTGCAACGTCCATTTTCTAGTTGAACAGTGTCTGGGAACCGATAATATGTATAGACTCATTCAAGTGGAGGCTATTTTTTTACCAACGGTGTTGCTGGCTGTTGCTTAAACATTTCCCATGAGCCGTTCCGAAAAGACATTCGTTAGACGCATCGTTGTTGCCATTTCAAATCTAATTTGTTTCCAAGTGAAACAAATTCCCCTTTTTTTTTCCCTTCTTTTCACGTAGCCCTCAAGATATTTCTGGTTCTAGACTTTAAGTTGGTGAAGTCCGAAAACGCCAGTTTTCGAATGGCCAAATTGGTTTAACGCTTTTCCATTGGTACGTTGGCAGGCCCTAGGGTCCTAAAATTGGGCTTTCGTAGCGCATCCAGGGGTGTGTGTGCAGACTGCATAAAATGATGGGTAATACAGTGAAAATTGCATCAGGGTAGACGAATCATCGGTAACAACAAATTCCCCACGCGTTTCACAATGTTGCAGAACTAAAAAAATCGATAGGAATACAACGTGCACTAAAATAATGCATTGCTGCTGTCAGCCTTAATATATATTTTCATGAAACAGCTAAGCTAATATTGCCAAATGTCACAAAGGTTATTCTGGCTGATGCTAAATGGCATCGCTTTGGAGAGATATGACAATGGCAATACATTTCGAGTAATATCTCACATCAGAAATAGTCATTGCAATATTCTTCATAAGATGATATATTGCTGATATCCTTATTTATGCAGCGGCTTCGGGTGCACTCGGCTCTATAGTTGTGTATCCACTTCCTTTGTAAATTGGCCCTAACCATTAACTAATGGTATACACAATATGTGAGTCAAAAGCAGAGTTTGCATAAGAATTGAGGCTGTAAGGGGTATTAAAATATTTTATTGGTGTTTAAAAGACGTATTTTAAATGAAATGCACAATTATAACACCTTTAAAGTTTTTTAAGATGGCAAATCATAGGTGGCACCACTAGTGAAAATATGAAAGGGTTAATATTTCCATTAAGTCACTGCTTTAATAAATAAATGCATCGCTTATATAGACAATGTAAAGGCCACAAATCACCTTCTAGTCACACAACGCCTTTTTCTGAAAGAAGCTGATAAAATATTTAAAGGTGTGGTATTTGTGACAATTCTGACAAGTCTAAAGACCTTCAAATTCAATTCAACTCAGTCTCCTACAGTCAGCAAATAAATGCCATATGGTAAGTGGGTCGTATCCAATCATTTCTATCACACTTGCAGAATGTTGCTAACTGCCTTATTTATAAAACGCTTTCACATCGTAAATTCTACAGAAAATATATATAGTTGTATTTCTACAGAATATATAGTTGTATTTCTACAGAATATATAGTTGCATTTCTACAGAATATATAGTTGCATTTCTGCAAGATAGGGTACACCACATTTCTGAATAATTTTATTTTCAAATTTAAGCGAATACTTATTACTCGGCATCAAATATGGTACCTTATATCTAAGGTATTTATATATTTGAATAAACAACTTAGTATCAAACATTCTGAAGTATTTTTCTATAAAAATGTGCTACAGTGGAACCTCGCTTAACGAGCACCTCGCATAAGGAGTAATTCGCATAATACTACGGACGCACTACAGAGTTAAATGACAGT
Organism: Julus scanicus; assembly: GCA_034698625.1. NCBI lineage: Eukaryota > Metazoa > Arthropoda > Diplopoda > Julida > Julidae > Julus > Julus scanicus. The sequence goes on from JAQGBW010006420.1 coordinate 7,985, forward strand.
TATCAGTAAATGACCTTTACTTTTCAGATGCCTTTATCTTTGGGTGGACACACTGCATCTGTAAAATGACCTTTAGTGCATTGCATTATGGGATTGCGGTTCCCACAATGCAACGGAACGATGTCCCTTATGCCCTATACGGCGGCAGTGTGATCACTGAGTTAAAGGAGTTCAGCCTTTAAAGGAGTTCAGGGAACCCCTTTGCGCTAAAGGAGTTTTAAAGCAGCTTTGACCTCCTTTAGCTAAATGAGGATGGACACACTATGAAGTTAAAGGCCATTTTTGGGACTTAAATGTCATTTATCTCATATTGTGTCCGTAGTATAACGAGCAATATAAATTTTTCAAAAATGACTCGCTTAACGAGCACCTCACAAAAGGAGTAATTCGCATAACGAGCAATATAAATTTTAAAAAAATGACTCGCTTAACGAGCAACGTTTCGCATAACGAGTGACGTGGATAGTGGAATCCCCGAATTGTGCGATTGTTTTGTTGTTTCGTTAATTGTTTCGCTTAACAAGTGTTTCGCATTACGAGTAATACTCCGGAACGAATTATGCTCGTTATGCGAGGTTCCATTGTATTATCAATACGCAAGGCCATTTCATTGATGACTTGACTTGGTACAGTGGAACCTCGGCTTACGAACGTCTCAGTATATGTACAAATCTGTATACGAACACCACATGTTGTTTCGCTTTACGAACGATGCTTCAGTTCACGAACGCATTTCTCTGGGCAACTAATCAAAGGTCCGAGTTTCTACAATTCTTTTACTATACATAGTTTCAGCAGAACATCTTTGTCACAGATATGTTTTACTAAATACAAAAAACATAAAAATGTGTTATAAGTATTGGTATCTTATTGTTTTTATTTCTGAGGAAATCTCAAGTAATTTGTGTGGTACTATTTTTTGTAATTTAATGCCAAATATATGGAGATTTAATTAACTAAAGAAATGTAAAAGTATCTTTAAAATTCTGAATTAATTGGGTTGAAAGCTGTGTAGACTGTTTTCTGGGAATAAAAGTTATCAGAATTGTGCATAATAGTTTCTGTAGTAAATACAATGGGATATTTTTCTGGTCATTTTCTGCAAATTATTTTTGTATAGGTTGTGCACCATGGGCAGCCAAAACTTTCTTTTCAATGGCTATAGGCATATTCTTCAAAACGTGCTGTGGTTTATAACTTGCAGGTGCTTCAGATGCTTCTTTCTTCCTGTATTCCTTAAGTTGTTCCTATCTGTGTTTTTCCCTCTGACAGAGGCAGCATGGAAATTAATTAACCTGGCTTGTTACCTTCGGATGAAAGCCTTCGGTGAGAAGGTTAAGCTTCGCACTTTAATTAGCTTCCAGAAATGGGGCGACTGAGACGAATTACAGGCGTGGAAAAAATTCAGCAGCTTCTGAAAGTAGCGTGTTGGAACGAAGGCAAAAGTGGGTTTTACATAGATGATTACATTATAAACCCAATCCAACGTGAAACCGCCCATTGCTTGCAAAATATTGAATATTCATGATAACAAACTTGAAGGCATTTCCATGTTTCAACATTAGTGTCTGGCAAGTTGCAATGCCTTTAATAATAGGATATTGTAAACCATAATAGTAAGCCTTAATTGCCGAAAAATTGGCCACTAATTCTTCGGTTGCAACTTCAAAGTAACTAGATGGTGAAAATGCTCGCCATTTCTCCACAACAATTGCATTGCATGAATACATAATGTTGAAACATTAATTTGGCTTCACTAATTTTTTTGTGTGCATTTATGAATGTATTTATGAATGCATGCACTATATGATGTTATATGGTAATGAAGACCAAAGCTAGTTGTCACAAAAGAAAAGTTAAATTCCATTTTTTATTTCATAATTGTCCACATTTAGTGAAAAAAAACTATCCAATAATAGAGGTATTCTTGCACAACCAAATCTTATTTTTGATTCTGTTTAATTTTAAGGTTGTTATTTGTGTATTAAAAACAATCCACCTTTAATTGTGAAAACTTGTCCCATGCCGGGGCAGGTTGTCACATATTGTACCAGGCATGTTGTCGCATGATATTTCTGAAGGTTTTTTTCAACAAATGAAAACAAGACTTGCTTTGAATTTTATCATCTGTGATAACTTTGCAGTGTCTTGAAAGAGTTCTGTAAGAGACATGCTACTTCTGTTATAAATGTGAGTGTTGATTTGTCTCTAACCGCTGATATCGTTTCTAGGATGGCTGCTATATTTAATGCTATATTTCATTTCCCGAATGTAATTACTACCACGAAAAAAACCATTAATAGAGCAAGTGGATATAGTGGAGTGGAGTTGTCACATGTGACAACATGCCCCTCAATGCTTGGGACAACTATAACCTTTTTCTGTATGTTTATTTATTTTTAAAGTCTGTAAGCCCTAACCCCTTAATTTCAATATACATAATTTCCAATACTTATAACATAGTTAGATTGATCATAATATATAATTATGCAAAAGTTTCACCTTTCTAATTTTGTCTGTTATCCAGAAAAGGTCAATTACAAACTTTGAAGTTTACTAAAGCCGGCTCTCCACCAAGACTTACATGCACTGCAAATCAAAACATCTAATTTTTTATTTTAGTTGCAATGTAAATTAAGATGGCCAACTGAAATTAAGATGC
>JAQGBW010006421.1:0-10643 GCA_034698625.1 Julus scanicus
GAAACTTTTTTATTTTGAAAATTGGGTGAAGTGCAAATTTTACCATTGAAATACATAGGGTACCAAACCCCCTTAAATTAGTCCTATTTACATGGAATTTTCATGTCTAGGCTCAATGGTATTTCTAAAAGATTATAATTCTCAATAATCATTTACAACAAGAGATATCATTTTATATCTAAAACAATATTTATCTCTATCAAGAAATATTCTTTGAAAATTTATAAAATATTTTATCGGACATTTTATTATTATCAGAAACTACTCTTCAGAGTTATGCCTAATGACAATTCAAAATCAATTCTGGTTGATTTCACATTTATGTGAAACACAATTGTAATCATCCATTTATAATTGGATATTGTAATTTTAATAGGTCACTTTAGAAATAGTAAATTTTTACATTTATAAACAGAAATTAAACTTGTTAGATGAATGTAATATTTTCATTAAAATTTGTTTAGAAACTTCAAAAACATCAAACCTCGAAGAAGCAATAAATGAAACATCAAATACCATAATCATTGCTCTGGGAGTAGTCATCGCAATTCTATTATTGTTACTAATAATTTTCACCAGCATTCTAATTAAAAGGTAAGGGCATCTGTTTTAGGACTTCAGGAAAATATCCACAGTAGCTAATTTTATAGTTTTGTTCATATTAATTCACAGACACTCCGATAACAAGCGAATCGTGAATAAGTCTACTATTTCATCGGGATTTGCTAATCCTGCCTACGAAAAATTACCAGCAACAGATGAAAAATCACAAAAAAACGTGACAACATGAAAAATAGGTAATTCATGGGTGATTCAGTTTTACAACTACCATTTGTCATTTTTCACACCTTGGGAAAACTAGGGAAATGATAAGATTGTAACATAACTATATGTTCTGAGCCAGATGTTACAGATGATTCAGATGTACAACTGACATCCGCAGTTTCACAACTAAAAAAGTTTATAAAAAAAAATCATCAGGCATCTGGTTTTCGAATAATAAACGAATATGCAAGACTTTTTGACCGTCCCTCGTCATACGAAACCACATTATTTAATAGTCTATATGTGTTGTGTATTTTCAGAACCTTCAGTACTGGTTGTTGCACATCAAAATTGAGTCATGAAATACTCAAATCACCTCTTGTTCCCTTAGTTTCCGGTGAAATGGAAATTAAACATAGAGTGGTCCTGCAAGTTGAGACATTTGAATTGCAGGAGTCGTTCGGAAAATATGGAGGAACTGAAACGTCGAGAGTGGACGAGGAGTATGGTGAGAAAGAAAGTGTAAAAATACAAATTATCAAAAATCAAGTTGCCTGTGCTACATGTAAAAGGTTCAGCACAGAACTAAAATATCAAAACAAGAAAAATATTCAACCAAAAGTTAATATTTCAACACAAGGCTTAAAACCATTTTTCCCTTCTTCAGATGTATTTACCACAATTAAACAGATCACAAAACAATATAAAGAAAATGTTTTAATTTATAAAATGAGGCTAATATACGATGAAATTGTAGATAGACCTATATTTGGTAAAGGACGACCAGGTGCCTCTTACTGCATGGTGTTTCCAATTTATGTTTTAATGATTTTAAATTATCTTAAATTTTAATTTTAAATGTTTAGTGTTTGTAAATTGGTATTTTAGTTTAGATACAAACCTAATTTAAACATGCCAGCAATAATGTAGATACTCGAAATGTGTATCAACTTGAAATTGGTGGTATATTTGTACTGGTTATACATCTAAACGAAAATCAAAATTGCCAAAACAATAAAAACAGTAAAAATCAAAATTTCTGATAGAACAGAATTATAATATAACAAAAACTGGACACATCTGGCACTATAGGCACCTGGTAATCCCGTACCAAACATAGGGGCAATATACTGTATTATCGTACCATGTTATCACCCTCTTTTTATAAATTTCAAAAATGTATGGTTTATTTCTTCTTTATATTGCTTTATATTCTGTTCATATCAAGTAAGGGTACAAGAAGATGGGCAAAATTTTTAAGCCATTGTGCGAGAATCATAAAATAACTAAAGCATCACAAACTTATCGGATTTATCCCCAGAAACTCAAATTGTGTCCCAAAAAAACCCGCCAGAATTGAATTTTCGATTAATTCATTTTTCAACCACATACAATACACAAAAAGGATTAAAAATAACTTTTAGAATGGGCTGTTTTTCATCTAAATACTTATCGACAATTTGATAAAATACACTTAATACGTGGAAGGTTGATAATTCATACATGACGAACTTTGTGCGATATTTCAACTTTTGGTTTCGAATTTGATGCAATAGGGATGTTTGCTACTGATTAGATTAGACATAGATTAGATTAGATTAAATATATCGAGAGTCAACATATATACTTTACACACTTGCTATAAATAGATGAAATTCAAAATTCAATCATCAAGATACTTATAAAACCTGCTGAAATTCGAACTCTGGGAACATACAGTAACCAATTAGTTACCAGGTATCACGGTCTTAACCCTATGGCATATCAGCAATAAATTTTAATAAGTATTACCTGATATATGCCATGGGAAACACAAACAAAAGTACCGTGTGCAATATCAAAAGATAAAACCTCTAGATAGGTTATCATAGTACACTACAAAGTTTAACATGTCATATTGTAGCATATCTACATTTCACTTTACTACCCGACCAAACACAGTGGAATTGACCAGCACTATTCCATAAAATGTGAGGTTGGTGACACCACATACATGTCTGGATGCATTACAAGCACAGAAACATCATAACCCTGACAGTCAATTAAGAGAGATCACAACCCTATTCTTTTCAATGGGTCGGGTTTGTGAAGATACTCACAGTTGAATGAGGGAGGTTTGGGTGGGGGTGAGAATTGTTTGGGGTGGCTTGATGGATCAGCAAGGGCCTCCACTTGTCGTTTTTCACTTCGAAATGGTAGATTTTTTAAAATTAATATGCAAGTTTGAAAAATGTCTGTTATTTTGCACACGCTGCCAGTAAGTGGCAGCATGAGATGGGCAAGTTAAGAGTACAAAAATTCAAATAATAATTAAATTTAAAAAATCTACTATTTGAAAATGAAAAATGACGAGCGAAGCCCCTTGCTGATTTATTAAGTGATTTTAAACAATTTTTATTTTTATTTAATCTTTTTTTGTTTGACTGCGAGTGTCTTTGCAAATTTACCCATTGAAAGGGATAGGATTGTAATCACCCTTAAATTGCGCACCTCAGGGTTCCTATATGTTCCCCTTATCACAATTTTCAATTTTGACCCCTTTTTAAGAAAATTGAAGGGGGGAGAAACAACCTTTTTCGGCCTTGGACACTTAGCACTTCTTGCTCAACCTTTTACATGTACTTTTGTGGGCAACAAAATCTTAAAACAATAATGCAAAAGATAAAATTTAATTAATGGTAGCAGGATTATACGTTTTTGTTTTAAAAAATGTACATAATCCCTATGTTCAACTTTACGAAATTGTTTGTAAAGTAGCTGCCAAAAAGATTTCAACATTTTTGAAAATAATAACAAAAGGGCTATCGATCACATTACATGTTAAGTTCATGGATCTCTGTTTCATTCAGTAATGTATCATGATAAGCTCATATATGAATTTCTAATGTTTAATTATTGAAGTTTTCAGGAAAGTATTATTTTTTAAATAAGAATGTTAGGTTTGAAGTAAAGTTAAGTTTTGTTTAAATGCAAAGCTACTTCACTGGATAGATTTATGAGTACCAGTTTTACTGCTCCAGAAAACAAATACGTACACCACAAGTACAAAAATCCCATTCATTATTTATACAATTAAATTAAGCCATTATTTACTAAAATATTATGTATGCTCTTCATGATTTCTAAAGCTATGTCTTTAACTGTGATTGAATCACAACGAAAGCAAGCTTTGGAAATATTCCCAGTATTTCAAGAAAATTGAAATTATATATCACTTATACTTTCAAGATGGCGGCTGCCTTTGGTCATAACGATGATACAATGTTTGAAATGTCAGAAAATTTCACTGATTTACTCATAAATCAAATATAATTACAAAAATCAAAATAATGTTGGTATAATTCCCTTAATTACTTTTGGAGTTGTTTTTTTCTTGACAATGATAAATTTCCAATGTATATTTTATATACGCCATCTTGGAATATATCACAGGAAAGAAACAAGCATTTATATAAACACCGAATAAATTTACTATAATTAAATTTCATAGTCGATTTTTGCTTCACACAATCATCAATTATTGCACAAGTTTTGCTTACAAAACAATTCAGATTATTATTATGATTTGTAATTTCAAACATTTTGCAATTGTAAAATGCAGATTGCCTAATGCATGTAATCTTTGGCTTAATTGGAATTTCGTGTTAATTATATATATATTCTGTAAAAAATATGATAAATTGGTTCAATTTTGGTAAAACTTTGGTTAAAACGGTTCAATTTTGATAAAAAATTTGGATAAATGGTACAATTTTGGTAAAAATTAGCATAAAATAGTAAAAAAAAACTTAATTTGTGATACATTGTTAACAGGATTTTGTTTAGTTTTTTTTTCCATTAATACTTGTTGGTTAAGATGGTTGGACTGGAATAGTGAAATTGGTACTTATTGAACTCTTCATTGTAGCATCTTTGATTAAACACTCGCAAGATGATGTTTGACTCGCTAATCCATTTCACAAAAAAATGCCCCATTTATTAAATATTGTATTTAAATGTGCTTTTATAAACGCGCATTTTTGCACGTGCTACATTGAGAACTGCATCTCGAGAGCATCTCGAGTTTCTCTCACGTGGAAACGCACCTCACATATATTAGATTAGAAACAGATTAAAACCGAGATACATTTAAGCACATTCCTGATAAATTGGGCATTTTTTTCCATTTCATTCGAGGAACAATGATGGTTTGTAATGAAGTATTTCTGTAAGAATGTTGTACAACACAGAATCGCCACCTTTCAGCATCAGCTGCATGGAACACCATATTGTGTTTTCCAATATGGGTCCAAAGATGGGGTTGAAATTGTCCAGAAATTGGTAAATTTCATACGACGATCCATACATCACCAACTTTGGACGATGGTAACAAATGCGATTGGAAAAACTAATTTGGCTTTTACTGCAGATAACGCAGAATGGTGGCGATCCAAGTCCTGTACAACAAGCCGACCGGAAATGGTTCTTCTTCAGAATACGTCACACATGAACCCAACTCAAAATCTTGGCAGCAGATGCTACTTTCAATTTCAAACCAAAACCGCACGTTCACACGATGCCGTTTTCTTGAATAATCGAAAATTACGCAGAATAGGTTGTTTACCGGGTGCAGTTCACACACTATTCAATTTCGAATGTTGTGTGTTCCAAATTTTCTATATAAATTTCGAATTTGATCACGCGCCTCATTTCTTTTTTTACCAATATAGTACATGTACGGTTTTTAGCGACAACACCGAATTTTAAAAAAAACCGAATCTGTAATTAATCCCTTCGTGGATTGATTTATATACAGATCGAAAAGCATGCGCATCTGAAGAAAACGGCAAAAACCTCTTGCCGTAAATCAGCTGAAACCGTAAATGCTAACTGGTAAAAAAAAATAAGGCGCGTGATAAAATTCGAAATTAAAATAGAAAATTAGAACACAACATTCGAAACTGAATAGTGTGTTAACACTGCATCCGGTTAGCAACCTATTCAACGAAATTTCAGATTCGTCAAGAAAACCGCATCGTGTGAACATACCGTTACGATTTTGAGTCGGGTTTATTGAGACGTTGACTGAATAAGTGCTATTAACTTATGTTAACCTTTATGTGCAACTATAAGGTAACCGAGTTTTTTTTTTTCATGGAATCATGTAGTTTTTGTGTATTTTTCCACAGTATTGTAATCAGTTGGAAACAATTATTTTATGCAGTTATTTTAATTATGTTGATTCAGGTATTATAACCTGAAACTGAAACTGAATCAAGTATTAGCTTCAGCAAAGTAATAACTTTGAAACAATTTGAGTAATTATTAATTGTTTAAAATTCAAGGAAGAGATGGATCTGGAACTGCTTCTTTAAGAAATATAATTCGTGTTTACTTATATTTTTTATAAAGACAGCAGTATCGTGTTTACAGAATCGTATATTTTAAAAGTGCATTATTTCAAAAAATTTTGATAATAAAACAATAACAAACTAAATAAGTAGTAAAGGTGCAATTTGTTAATATTTTGCAGTCATGTAATAAAAAATAAAATGCTAATTTTATGTTTTTCAAGGATTCACATGCTCAATATAATTCTTGTACGTTATTCAAGTTTACTATAGTGATCCCCCAAAGAAGAATTTCGCAAACTAAACATCGACATGGACAATGAATTTGATTTTCGTATTATGGATGTGTAAATCTGCAGGTAAGACACTCGTTAAAAACACTGATGAGGGTTTATTTATTTCATTGCCAGTGATATTCTGCTTAAATTACAGAAAAAGTAAACAACTAAATGAACTTTCCAAGTTAACATCTAGAAAGCATAGTCAAAATGCTCTAAATGTTAGTATTTCAAAGTCTTTATAACAATCTGTATAATCTAGCAAATGTATAATAACATTTTGGGCATACGCAGTTACAATAGTTCTCTTATTCTGAAAAATACGTATTTTCAGTTGTCATCATTTATGCTGTGTATATTCTGCAACGCAGTTGTGAGTATTCATATCAATAGTAAGTGATCTTAACTATCCTTTTTCAGATTGTTAGCACAATGTTAATGTAAAAATTACATTTTTTTCATCATTTTGACTACAAGTTTCAACTCAAGTTTAAAGTTCAAGACAAAGTTAGTATTTCAGATTGCATCAAGATTGCTCCTAGATAGAAATAAAACAACGAGATATACATGTATATTAGGTAAATACTCGTACGATATTTGAAATTTCATTCTACATGTATAATGTGACAAAATAAACAAAGTGAAATAACTAATATTTGATCTTCATTATTTGCTATTTCAAATGCAATTTTAGATAAAAATTAAAGTACATTTGAGACTGTGGACATATATTTCTTCCGTGTCCCTTTCCCCTTTCAATAATCTTTTAAACTTAATTAAACAGAAAAACCAAAAAAAAATTTAAAATACCATCATTAGTGGACGTCCATAATGGCTTTTCCTCTCCCACACCCCTGTCCACATGGTGTCCTTTTTGAATGGCCCCTAACACATTTATATGCTATTTTTTGTTATTTACATCCGAATTGATAAAGGATGAAAAAATTTCCAAAAACTATTTGCCATGCAATTGAAGTGTCATCAATGAACTTAGATTAGATAAAATCCTGTGTTGTCTAACAAATAATAGATACAAGTGATAACAAGTTTTGTATGGAACAACATTAGAAGGGTTTGAAAATTGAATATTAGTAAAATAGGCCAACAAGGTGGGGCTTAATGACCTCCATAGTTTCAAAAAATAACTGGGGACCGTTAAAATTAATAAAGGAAGGGGGGGGGAAGAAATGTCTGCTGGCATGTGGACCGTTTTTTCTGTTTAATTGAGTTTTAAAGATCAGTGAAAGGGGGACACCGGAAGAAATGTGTCCCCAGTCCCAAATGTACTTGAATTTTTAAAACCTAGGGAAAGTGTTTAAAACTTTGTGTTAAACACCAGTTTTATGCTGGAATTTCTCTTCGAGGTCAGGAAATTTCCGTTAATCAAAAAAATCTGTGGGGGGAAGAGCCCGTGGAGGAAGGAGGGATCTGGGATAAAATGAATAAAATGGACAACATGTGGACAGGTGGTAGGTGAGAGGGGTCAATTTCTGAAGGCATTTCGGGGACGTCCTTTTTGAATAGCCCATACATTGACCTTTTCGAAAAGTTTGGGGTGTTATCTTTTGCTGCCGGATCTTCCATTTTATGTCAATTTAGTTTCTACACGTAGTGCCTATGCTTCACCTCGATTAAATGGCCGTCACCTTATCAAAATCACGTGACACCGAGGGTATAAAACCTCGGTACTCACATTTTATCATCATAAGGGCTGCTTTGTGCGAGGATAATTCTTAGTTATTTTCGCGAGCTATAACGTTAACGTCAACCGTTGAGATTTCTATTTTCGAACATTACCATACCAGTACTTCCATTAATTAAATTACAGTTATTTGTTTTGGTTTATAATTAAGAATTATTTTCGTTACTAAGAGGTCCTTATCAGGATTTCCTATAACAAAATATTCTAAAATGGTAAGTTTATCTTTTTTTTCTGGATTAGATCCATAATTACTAATCGGACAATGTTTCAATCATATTTGTTATCACATCATCAATTATTATATTAGTTATATTTGTTCTAAATAGCCATATAATTTAAAATTATTAAAACAATGAGATGTTTTTACAGGGAAACGCGGTACTCATCTTTATATTTCTCGTCACTTGCTTGGAGGCAAGTACCGATGGTTATATAATTATTATCATTATTTATTTATTTATGTAAAAAAATTATTACTATTACCAATTGTTTTATAATATTTAAATTATTAGTATTACTAAAGCAAACTAAAAATAACCCTCAAAATAAATACCATGTTATATTTCATGTGCTCAATTCTGATACAAAACAAATGTTTATTAATAATCTTAGTAACAACAATTAAAAACTATTATAGCAATATGAGTAATTGCAAATACTCGATTTAAATAATTTACTATAGAATGGGTTTTTATTTTTTTCAGTTCTCAACACAATTCCCAGTAGAAGGTACGTTCAAAAGTGTTTTTTTTTTATCAAATATCTAAAAATATTCAGCAATCTAAACAAACACTTGCGTAATATTGTTGCTATAGTATTTGTTGTTATCCTGATAGTGTTATCTCTATCCTTATTAACAGTATTGGTTTTAAAAAAAAGAATACGTGTCATATATTTTTTATCAAAAAGACACGTAGACAACCAATCGATTATGCCACGTTTCAGAGCCTAAGTTGTTTAAGTTTTTTTGTTCAATTATGGATCCATACGCTACAATTAGAAAGCCAATTAGATTTAATTTGGCTCAGCTTTGGTTACTAACTTTTGTCCATCCTTGAACCTCGATTAAAAACTTTTTTAATATTCTCCTCCAAATATGAAAATCATAAGCTACATATAGTAGGGCCAGGAAGGGGCCATTCAATCCTCAAGATTCATCCTCAAGAGGAGGAGGAGGAGGAGGATAAGGAGGAGGAGGAGGAGGAGTCGGTTGGAATGTGGACACCATGGGGAAGGGGGAAAGCCATTATGGACGTCCACTAATGATGGTATTTTTCAGTTTTTGGATTTTCTGTTTAAAGTTTCAAAGGCCACCTCGGGAAAGTCGGGAATTATGTCTAAATTTGTGTTAAACACCAATTTTATGCTGGAATTTTCCTTCGAGGTCAGGAAATTTCCTTTTATCAGAAAATGTCGAAAAATATTGTGGAATTGGCAGTGAAACGGGCGCTTGGAAATTTATAGGATGTGCCATTGTATGTTATAACACATTTTCTGGACACCCTACGTTTAAATACAAATTAAGGACGTCCATGAGGTGGGGGTCTGGGCTAAAATGGACACCATGTGGACAGGGGATGAGGGGGAAGAGTCCTTTTTAATGGACCCTTAAACTAGCTGACGTTACTCTCATATGATGTTATTGGTTCGATTTTGAGTCCTTGATTTTAAAGAAGTTTTTCAGTCTATTTAATTGTATTTGTGGTCGCTCCGTGGTGATTATATGATTAAATTACACTGAAAAATTATCAAAATAGCCAAAAAACATAATTTTAAGACGTGGCTTAGGGTAAAAAACTTACGCACTGAAACATGGCTTAATTTAGACAAAAATTCCCAGAATGATTTTTTAAATGTTCAACAGATCCCCAAACGAAAACAAAAATGTAAAAAATGTAAATCAATTTTATCATTCAAGCCGATTATCTCTGTATGCCAGGATGTGAAATATTTAAATTACACAGAAATTTATACATGATTTAGCAATACAGAAAATGGCAGACCGTTCTCGAATCACTAATTCACGTTTTCTATTGGCAGAAGGTTTAAAAATCCAAATCGTAAAGTCAAACCAAAATACTAGTGTGGATTTAGGACAAACAGTTCAACTAGAATGCAATTTTGATGAACCTGTGAATTGTGGATGGAGAAGACGTGGAGATCCCCTTCATTTTGACAACCGTTACACTTATGCTACAGGAAATGGAATTGCAACAAAAACATGTAGCATGATAATACATCAGTTTATGGAAATAGATTCTGGAGATTGGAGTTGCGAAGGTTTAGGTGATTCTGAAAAACAAACAAAGCAGGGATTTCTGGCTAACCTTTCTTTAATTAAAAGTAAGTTGAACAATACTGGAAAAGTACAACAACACAGGTTATCACTGTAGTACAGACGATTCCGCTTAATTGGGACACATCGGGACTTAAGCATTTTGGCCCAATTAAGCGAATTCCACATAAGTTACTGCGGTTACATGAGCACTTGAAAGTACTTTGCTTCAATTGAGTCAGCCATGTAAACGCGTTAAAAGTACTTTGATTTAATCTGAGCATACTTACTTT
>JAQGBW010006422.1:0-10642 GCA_034698625.1 Julus scanicus
TAATGCATTACACAGGGTTAAATGGAGTTTTGCCGGGGAACAAGAAATTGTATAACTGAATGTTTCGTATAAGTGAGCTTCGTATTAGTGAGACTCCGCTGTAACTACTTTTTTCTCATTAATCCATTAAACAAAAGGAAAAATCAACAGAATCAAGCACAGGACCTGAAGAATATAGATTGTAACATTATCAGGATTTCATTGAATGCCATCATTTACTGATTGATGACAGCCTGATAATACTCATACTTAAGACGATCATTGAGTCGATGACACAACAAAGATAAGTTTCGTTTTTTTTGTGCTAAAATAGTACCGTTTCTTTTATTTTGCAGACATTAAGTTAACAAGGCAGATGTTTCCAGTCCTGGTGGAGAAGAAACGCTAAGAAGGTCGATAAAGTGCAGTAACTACATGCACGTCACCTTGGTAGAAGAACAGCCCAAGTTATTTCGGTGATATTAAGTAACTCGGTTGAGGGCACCCACTAGGTGGTGTATTCATACATCCGAATGGCTCAAAGCCATCACATAAATTAGGCATTTTGTCATTATACTATACATACGATATACGGTCATTACTTTCGAGCGAGGCCTTCAACGCCGCCTACTGGTGGCCGGCCTTGAAACTCACTTCAGTTGCGCACCTTTAACCGTCACCACATTCGTCAGAAAAATAGATAAATGCTTGCTTGTAAAAAAATATTAAAAAAAAAATAGTTCCTCGGATGTCTTCACGGGCTACACGTAATTCGCACCTATAAATGTCGTGTGCAAGGACAAGTGAAATCCTTCACTAATGTCATCAGATACTTTAAGAAGCATCAGGAGAACAAAGGCAACACTTAGTCCCCCTTTTGCGATTGCCAAAATGTGCAAAAACCTATTAACTCGGGTTCTGTCAGTTACCTTCTATCTATTCCCCCCACCCCCTAGAATCCTCAGATGCCCGTTTAACCCTCAGTTTACGCCAACCGCAAGCAGTCACTTGAAAGGGAGTACTAAAGGAGCTTGACCTATTTCAAAAATGAGGCTCTTCGAGGTTGCTTTTCAGTTGGAAATGCATTTGACGCCCTCTAGTGAGTGCAACTTGGGAAATGTGTTTGGGGTCTACATGAAATCTGAAATCAATAAGCGTTTACTGCAGTTCTATTTATATAACAAAAACCTAATTTTTCCACATTTTAAGGACGCTCACAGTCAAATCATGAGTCTTCTCTCATTTGGATACAAGTAACCGTTATTGAATAATTCCACGGTGTAAATAGAGGAAAACTACACATAGGATTAGATAATCGAATGTGACATTTCCATCTACTATATATTATAAAAAAACATGATGAAACTTGTTATTAACCAGAGTATCCAGAAAAAATTGAAGGATTCCAATAATCATTTTTTAGATTTTCCAGGACCCCTCACACGACTAATTACCAAATGTGCGTAGAGAATTTAAAAAAAAATCAAAATGATTTATTTTTTGTATAGAATTTTTCCGCTTAACAGAAAATCCTCAACACTGACAGGAAATTGCAGCATAAACTTGGCGATTTAATATGAATTTCAAGCCCATTCCCCGACTTTTTAAGGCTGCTGGATATCCTGTTATTGCTATGTTACAATCCAGTTAACCTAACTGCTGTTCACCTATATACCACTAAAAATCCAATAAATCATGTTACAAATCTGCTCCATAAATCATTGAACTGTTAAGTTGCTTCCCATGGTGCGATATAAGTGTATTATGCATGTGACCGCATTGCCTGACGTCACTACAGCGGCTCTGGAGGCTGTAAGGGATAAGATGGAATCCATCAATAGAGGCATGGTCCTCCTTCATATTACTTCGACTAGTTTGGCCTGGAATGGGATGGGACAACCTGGAATCTAAAAGCACGTGGAAAGATACCTCAATCTAGATATCAGATAGGGGCCATTCAAAAAAGACGTTCCCAAAATTCCACTGTCCACACTGTGTTTATTTTAGACCAGATGCCTTCCCCCCTCCCTCAATTCCACGAAATGTTTCCAATTTTTCTTGATAAACGGAAATTTCCAGACCTCGAAGGGAAATTCCAGCATAAAATTTGTGTTTAACACAAACCCTGAGGTTTTAAAAACGAAAGAGCATTTTGGGACTGGGGACATTTCTTCTGGTGTCCCTTTTCCTTTCACTGACCTTCAAGACTCAATTAGACAAAACCATTATTAGTGGACGTCTATAATGGCTTCCCCACGGCCCCCAATGGCCAGCAGATCACCTACTCCCTCTTGAGGACGTCCTTTTCGAATGGTCCCTTACCATATTGGAAACTACATACCAGTGGGGGCTCATTAGCTAAAAAATTAGTGGGGGTGCTGCTCCAGAAATTAGCGACTCCTTTCAAACGGAGGGTCAGACTTTGGCCAATGCACGTTAGTGTGCCACTCTGCAAATCTGGCACACTGCCGGAGGGACAGCGCTCTTTTCCCCTCGTAGCCTGGTGTGCAGCTTCCTATGTGCGCATGCGCACAACAGGCAAACACCTCGCCACTGGAACTGAGGAGCACAAGCTGCTCCGTTTGAAAGGAGTAAAAACATCTATTCTGCTCTATACGG
Source organism: Julus scanicus (assembly GCA_034698625.1). NCBI lineage: Eukaryota > Metazoa > Arthropoda > Diplopoda > Julida > Julidae > Julus > Julus scanicus. The sequence continues at coordinate 2,599 of JAQGBW010006422.1, forward strand.
TGATTTCAGGCATGCTTTTAGTTTCATTTTTCTTTTCTCTTTGGGGGTGCTGCAGTTCCGCAGTGCCTATTGGACGAGCCGCCACTGCTCCATACGCCACCAGAGGGCAGTGATTTTGAAAAAAAAGGGGGGGCTAATATAAAAAAAATCATTTCGAAGGTATATAAAGCAATGAAGACATCGTCTCATGCAACATTGCTGTTCTCAGAACATGTCGCAACCAAACAGAGCAGCATTGACGTCACAAGAAGAGCTGGGTGTGGGTTGAGCGCACCTAGGTTAACGAAAGGCCTTGGAAATGGACCTTGAAAAAGACTGCCATCGTGCATTGGATTTCGTATGAAGGCTTAAATAGGCTGTTATAATAATACATGCAACCGTTAGCGTTGAGGGGGTTGGCAGAGACTAGAGAGGGGGTCACTCCAAAGCGTCACACTGGGCATTGCACCAGGCTGTAATTCGCGTTCGAATGCCCTTCGCTATAGCCAGGAGGAGGGACTATTTCATGAAATTCAATTATGAGCATCATTCCAAGGCCATTCCGACATCATTTTAATCAATAATGAGAAGGTCTACGGGGCATTTTTCCCTGCAGTTTGCTCTTTCGACTAAACGGCAATGGATCCAGGTAAACAAGGCAACTTATTAGTTATGCGATTCACAGAACTCGCACGATTGCATCCTGGAGAAGGTTGGATGAGGAAAAATCAATGTTAATCAAACTTAGTCTTTGTCTGCATTTTTAATAAATTTTAAAAAAACGCAACAGGCCATCGCTCTAGCCTTTCGAAAGCAGAAAAACACGCTGACCAAGATTAAGTCTTGCTCAATAGGAGCCAAGCATAAACAACGACCACCAAAAATGTTGCAGTCATCGTTAATTTCATTTTATTCTTGAACTCGAGGATAAATTTATTTGTATAATTATGCTTATCAACGTTCATGGAAATCAAAGGAGCTTAGGTTTTGAATATACAGTTGCCAATTATAGGAATGGATAGATTGAAGCTTTCAGATAAATTGAATCGAGGGTGGATTAAAGAAATAACCATCATAATAATGTCTATGCTAAGATTATTAACAAAAAACAGGATGTAAAAGTTCCGTGACATACAACATTTTTCACAGGAACATGACAGCGAGGTTTTTCCAAAAAACCAATATTTCCTTCCTTGTAATTGCATTTAAAAGTGGGGCCCATAAACGGTTGAAACAATGAATGACCAAACAAAGAATCCTATTTTATATGATTATTAAACAAGATTAATAATGACTCACCAGTATCAATATATAATGACAAAGCGTCAGCAACCAATGCTAATTAATGATAATGGTGTAACGAAAAGTCCTCACATCTTTTACACTCCTAAAAAATAAAGGTGTTTGAAAGGTTCTTTGGGCACATTCCACAACACTGCACTGTGAACTGTGTCAACGAAAGGTTCTATATTTCACCTTTTGTGAACTTCATTTTTTCGACAATTCGACAAAGGTTCTTTGATACAGCATCTTTTACCCTGAGGCTTTGAAGGGCCTTAATGACCATTCACGCTTCTCTACCACTTTTTGTGTGGTGGTCAACTGTTAACGTGCTGGACTAGAAACGCGAAGGTTGAAGGGTCGAAACTTGCTAGAATTTAGAAGAAAAAAATGCAAAAAAAAAAAAAAAAAATCCAACTTGGATAATTAACTACCAGAATAGTTGAGACTACAGCGCCCGTTATAGAGAAATTAATAAAAATAAATGTTTACAATGAGCCTTTGTAAAGTATAGAACTTTTCGTTAGGTGCTAGTAGTGGCGTTGATTGAACAGAATAAATACGTTTTTAGAGTATTTTAAACACACCATCTAGTGACGTATGGACATAGCGCACCGGAAATTTTGTTTTATTTTGGCATAATTCTAAATACATGGCATAATGTGAACATTTGCTAAAAGTTTATACTCCAACAGGGTGGGCTGTACCAGAATAAGGTTAATTGATAAAACAAACAAAAAACACCATTTTCTTTAATTATTATTTTTCATACTCCAAACACAGCACAGCATACAATTGTGGGACGAGCCTTAATTTTGCTGTGTTGTGTAGAGTAGTCAACTACAACGACATTTAGAGGTTGTTTAAAGCCAAAATGCAGTTTAATAACACTGAGAAAGTGCAGTTAAACAAGCATTACATGTCAAAATCTCTCTAAGAAAGAATTCGTTATAGCAGTTTCACATTGAAAATATAAACATGTTCTGTTTTCAGCTTAAGTTTGCAATTTAAGAAGATCCTTTCTCATAAACCAAAAGAGGACTTCCCTTTTAAAGCTGTTGATAGCTTTCAAGCCAACTGCAACCCTACATTTAATCCACAGAATTTTGTCTTTAGCAGCTAGTATGGATAATGTGTAAGACTCCAGTAAACCTTGTCTCTTCTTCATCCTTCACCGAATGATTCTGAGTTCAATTATCTGATTTTTTCTTCTCATTTGCTAACCTAATTAATTAACTCCTCGATCAGTAGCACCACTAAACAAAACAATAGATAATGACAAAACGCGAGCATCAGCATAACCAAGCAATTAAGCAGTTAATTAAGAAATTTACATCCATCGAAAAGTAGCAAATACAGTTTAATTGCACTGGCAATGGTTTAACATTTATTCCAGCTAGTTATAGAGATCATGTGTGTACTCTTTTATAGGAATGTCTTCGATCAATATTAGGGTTGGAATACAAGGAGAAAAACACGTGCTGTCAGCATTTATTGGCAGTATTATGGATGAAGTAGAAGCCTAATTTAAATGGATAATTTTTGTTGAATGATAGGCCAAGCATCATACTGCCTAAAATCGAGTTAAAGCACTGTTTTAACAAAAAAAGTATTCGATTCAGTGTCTGACTGCAATAATTACATTATTGCTGTTTGTTTTGCACTTGCAGTAAGGAAAAACTGTATGGAAATTAACAATTTAGCGCATGCATAGGCAGGGTGATCAATCAATTTAGTAGCAATGATGTTCATGGAAAGTTAAAAAGCGAGTGTGACATCCAAGATGGCGCTGTACAAACTATCACTTCTTGGTAACAGCCATTCCAGGGTATAGTTTACCATATATTGATTAGCATTGTTAGTAAACCGAGAACCGTCCTTAGATCTTGGAGAAGGATAATCATCAACGCCACAAATAGCCTTTTACACAAGAAGAGCGATAGATCAACAAATCCGTGCATGAACAACTCTGTGCTTAAAAAAGCCACGAAAAAAATGATGAAATTAGCAGACTCTGCACTTTTCCAAGAGTACAAGGCTAATGGCTAGTAGGTAAAACACCATTGAGCAACAGCTGCTACTTTTCAACCAGAAAACAGTTAATACGCCCATGATAACTTCACTGCGCCAGCACCTGCACCAAACTTAGTATGAAAGCAGGCAGAAACCGGCAAACGTAACAGTTTGTCTTCTTTAGTACAATCCCAACTCTCGCTTTTGTTTCGAATTTGTACTACTTTTTGTCCCTGTTACCTAATAAGCCTGCTTTAGGCTATTTAAATTATGAGACAGAAAAACACTAACGAGGACCCTTCTATCGGTTTTAGAAAGACCTCAACAAACAAAAATCGAAATAAAATGTATTAATCCATCCCCATTTTCTTTACAGTTTATTAAATTGTTCCCTAAATTCAATAAGAAGAGAATTGTAGTTTTCTCACGTTTGTACCTTAAAATTGATTGTGATATAACAGTAGGTTTTGGCATGAGGAACACCAGGACAGTGTACTCGAGTAACTAGCGCAAGCAAAAGCCATGACAGCTGTCTCCACACCCCTTTTTTCGATTCACCACGCCTGGTGCAAGAACGAGTGCATGTGCTGGCAACTGAACAATTTAAAATCACAAGGGAAAATCCAAATTATCTTGAAAGAAAAACCACAACCTGCTAATATGAACTTTTCAGGAAAGATGTGGAATCTATGAACCGATCTCTTGGGATAATATAGAGATAAATATCGAAGATTGCGTAGCTTATCCATATATTTTAGATCCTGTTTATAATGGACTCGTTCCAATATCCTTCCCGAAACGAATACATGCTTGGAATTAAGCACTGGGGATTTAATAATCTTTGATTTTTAAGAAAAATATCCTAAATTACTCGCACTAAGCAACAACATATTCCCAAGATTAACGTTTACGTAGTGTACACACACACAATGAACCATTAAAGCGTTTCAATACATACCTTTATAAAACTCTGTCCAATGCTTACTCGCCCGCGTGCCAGTCAATTATTCTTTGGTAAACATGCACTTTTCGCTGACAAATCCCTGAAGTAAATGCTCCTAAAAGCATATCTCGGTGAGGAAAACTTCTCAGTCCAACAACACAGCCAAGGTCCCAATCACAAACACAACAGTATATCACATCCCAACGAGCTGGCAGCCATCTTTGAAATGCCGACGGATGGAGTGCTCACTTTTGTTCATAGATGTCATACCAGTCTATGGGCTTTTTTGAGGGTATTTGACAATGCTGTCAGACTTGCCTACGCACAATAGTTTTGTCCCCATTACCTGGTTTTAATACTTTCTATCTTATCTACGTCTTTCTTCTTCAAATATGAATATTCAAAACGCTTCTGGTCGCCTAGCGGAATTACCATGGCATTTTCTAAATCTCAAAGAATTTCGTTTAGAAATGAAATTCCTGGTTAATAATTCGTCGTACGATATCCTGGTCACTGACAGTGTTTCGATGTGGCGCGAGACGTTGAATGATGAAACCATAATCGCTAGAAATAATGTAGGTGGTAATTGTTTTATTTTGACTTTAGTTAAATATTTAGCTTATCGTCTTGTGATAACTTGTAATTACAGTTAAAGGTATGATAAATTACGAAATAATTTTGATTTATTCAAACCTATAGCATTACATGGTGCATTTTTTTGCTGTCTGTTCATGCGCACGTGAAGACACATTGACATGTGGCGCCACCGCACGGTGTGTTAAGGATAACCACTGATAGCCCCGAAATTTTATTGTGGCAATCAGCTCCATCTATCGTGGCCCTGGGCAACATTCAAAAACAATGAATCAATAAAGGGTTAGCTACTCAATTCAGATTCAGAACATAATTCAATAAATTATTGACATTACTTAATTTCATAAAATGTGACTTGCTGTAGCATTTATTTATGTAAAAAATGTAAGTAGTGTGATCATTAGATGCAGTAATTAGAGCGTGCGACTTGTGGATTCTGAGTCAAAGTGCGCTCTTGTCCCTTTATAGGAATAAAAAGTTGGACTAACCTAAGCTAGGCTGTATACTCAGGGTCAGCTAACTTTCTTCCCAAACAAAAATTCATAATGTAATCAAAGATTATATAATTAAATCAATAATTTTACGTTGTATAAATTTTGAAATTTCAATAATGATGAATGATGATCCAAATGTGCCAGTGTCCACTAATTTAAAGAATATATGGTTGAAGGGAGAAATCCATTGCAATGACTGGAAAAGTACAATTCAGCATCTACAGTACCTATATATATATTTGCCAATTTTCACACATTGGCCTGTGATTTTTTTTACTTTGAAAATAATTCTAAAACTCTCTTGGGGATTTCATGTAGTTCAACCCTATAATCTGACCCTATCCTCTAATTAAACAATGGCCCTCACTTGGTTAGAGCAGGCCAAGTATAAGTGTAATGTGGGACTCGCCTCTTCTCCCCCTCTGCCCTGGTATTTGTGTTTCCAACCTCTTTGAAGTCCTGGTCAGTTAATTTTGGGTGAGGTATATTTATAAAGTTTATCGTGTTAATCCCTAATTTGACGCAAATTTCATTCTATTATGGGCCTGGTACAGAGGTACTTCCTGCTGTCCCAACTATATGTTTGGGGCGTCTTCAGAGTTGCTGCGCTCATATGGTTCTCCTATATGGTAACGCCGGCTGTGTATACTGCAATTTACAAAATATTAAAGTAGTTTATTATTCTGGGTGACTCATAATTCCAGTAATAAAACAAATTGTTTGTTTTTTACAAATTGCATTTAGACAAATGTTCGATGTGTTGTTTTGCACTTTTAATATTTCTAATTGCAACCACCGCAAAAACGTTAAGTATAAAACAAGTTAAAGTTTCAATGACTTTTAACGATTTTCATCAAACTTTTCAAATGGTGTTTAATTATTTTTGGCTATTTCTTTTTCAGAAACTTAATCCTAGCATTGAAACATCACCAAGCCGACTATTGCATCACCTTGAAGAAATCATTGGAAAAAGTGGCAAAGAAAACACTTTAGAAGTTTTACTTTGCTCCGAAAATAAATTGACAATAACATCCCGTTCGAGTCTTTCTGGCTACAGTTTTCATTGGGAATTTAATTTAGCACAGGTGGATAAAGTCATGGTATGACAGACTTCGATGAACTGTTTGAGAAAAATATTATTAGCAGACAGACTGTATTCCGGTTATTTGGGACCCTGGTTTAAATCGAAAACGTTGATGACAAACTTAATTAGGTCCCGAAATGTCCCAATTAACCTGGAATCCGCTTTATTTCATTCACTACTTTATTGGTTATGCAATTTATTTATTAGTTTGCTGAACAGCTAACGAAGCCATTAATTGTCATGGTGGCAGAGTTATCAAGGCGTCAACAAGAACTGATCAAAATCCTCGAAAGAAAAGATGCTCAGATAGACGACTATAAAGCAGAGGGAGTCAAACTGTCTAGAAGTAAGTGTTGGTATTATTTAGTTTGCTTTACGTAGGTAGCTGAACAGTTGAGATACAACACCATGTACTCGAACTTTGCTGTCCAGCCACCTACGTGAGGAAGATTTAATTAATTAATGAATGCAGGAAACTGGTTAGTAGTTCAGACAATTCAATAAATATATAATGAATCTTCACAACATTGTTCCACTCTAGGGTATAAAGATGACCAACCATTTGAGAAATCAAAATTTAATCTTGAGATGGTTCAAACTAAGGTGAAAACACTGGGAGAAAGTTTCCAATTAAAATTTGACCCCTTGTATAACATTACTTTAATAATTTGTCCATATCTATTTTTCAGGAATTCACTGATCTAGTCCAAAACCCAGAAGAAATGGCATATAGTGGAAATGCTCAAGAATTGTATTCTGAAATTTCAAAAGAAATATTTAAAGCAAATTGCCATTCTGTAAAGCAAAGTATGACAGTTTTTTTATTTTTTTTTTATTTTAAATTAATTAAAACGATTCTTGTATGCTATTTTCATTAGTACTACAGATTTATTTACCATTTTTGAGTTCAATTTTAATTTTATGTTCCAACCAGCTTAAACCATATAAGTAAATATCATCAAAGAAAAAATGAATATTTTATTAGTAATCTTTCTTTGCAGATGTTGGATGTTCTACTACTAGTAATAGTCTAACTGATGTAGAATCAAATGCAAAGCCAGGTTATCCTGATAACTCACCAAAATCTGCTCCTGGTGCAGGCAATTTATCAACCCAAGTTTCTGATAAAGTTTGTATATTAGTTTTCTTAAATAAACATTTATGCAATGAAACCATGCCAATTAATTATTTGAACATCTTGAATATCTATTTATAGGATATGGAGTTAGAACGAAGGAAAAAGCTGAAATTGAAACTAGAAGAAGAGAAAGAGAAAAAGGAGATTCAAAAGAAGAAAAAAAAATTAAATTTATGAAATGTTCCAATTAATTTTATGCCATCTCATTACACCCACGTTTTATTTTTATGTGCAATTATAATCTGGATTTAGAATTATGGGGCATTTAAAAAAAACCGAAATTACTGGCATATATTTGTTTATAAAACTTAAGAAGTTATAAAACCCTGCAATAACTGATTTGTTAATAATACAGTAAATCCTAATTGTTTATATATTCCGAAATTGCGGGTTTGCTTATTTTAAACATCATTTACGAAATATGATAACCTTTCTGTTTAAATGTGTTGTTTTTAGGAGGGGGGAAGTATTCACGTCCACACTCGTTGAGAGTTTAAACAAGAAGAAGGTTTATTTGA
>JAQGBW010006423.1:0-10640 GCA_034698625.1 Julus scanicus
TTAAAATCAATAAAGTGGCCAAATTACAATAGAAACCAATAGAAATCTCTATTGATTTCTATTGGTTTCTATTGCTTGTTTGACCAGGGAGGTTCTATAGTAATTTCCAAACAAGCAACATACATGTAAATTCTATAGCCATTACCAGTGTTGGGCAGTAATTGAGTACATTGATGTATTTGAGAAACGAGTAATAGATATTACCGAGTACAAAGAGTAATTTGAATACAAAATGTACAAAAGTAATTGAATATAAATGTATTTAAAACGTATGAGTGCAATGCACTCGATTACAAAAACTTACTCATTATGGGTCCAATTGAGTATTCAAGTAATCTAAAACTATGAGTATTAACGTAATTTGAAATTGAGTACAATGTAGTAATCTAGTGTGAATAGAAATACTTTATTGAGTAATTTAAGTAAGGAAAATTAATATTTGAAATAAGGGTCATCCTAAAACCTAATATGAATGTGTGACCTTCAACATTCCAAATAAATTGAGTTCCCTAAACAATACTTTTGAATTCCCCCTAACTCGTAATCAGTAATCAGTACTCATCGTACGAGTACTGTTTACTGATTACAATACTATTCATACTTTGGAACATGATTTCACAGTTAATCGTAATCAGTACTTCTGCACATGAGTACAATTGATTACTCATTTCATATGGCTACTGATTACATGTACTCAACTATAGAGTATGATTCCACTTAATCATAATCAGTACTCGTACTCATGAGTACAATTTTCCCATCACTGGCCATTACATCCATAATTCCCAAAACCAAACCGAACTTTCTAATAAACACATGACATATCAAGTGTTCGAATATTCAGCATACCACCTTATCAGTAACTTACTCTTTAAGTAAATTTACATCACAATTCCAGCTAGTTACAGATCAGCAACTTTGTATCACGTGTTTAGTTCTACAACCATTCAAAAGTGTTCCCAGACAGCACACTTGCAAACCAATGTGTTCTAATACCCAACGTCCAAATGACTAACATTATTTTTTTTGATAAGCTAAACTTGTTACATTTCAGTGTTCATTTGTAGCTTTCAAACCTCGCCCTTTGGGATTGGAGCAGATAAAACAAATGCCCCCAAACCATTTCAGTTCACCTGGGTGTCAGGTCCACGACAAAATTTGCTTTCCAAAACTTTCCACTGTATCCCCTTCATGCAGATACTGTAGATGCCTGATTCTCCCCTGCCATCATTATTCCCCAAATCCCCTCTGGTTGCTCCAGGCTGCTTATTTATGTCTACCCCCAGAAAAAGCAAGAGAATATTTCAAGCCCACTTGTGGCTTTGAAGGCACTGAAACATTCCAAATTCATTATGGATGGTGGGACATGGCCAGACAGAAACTTTATCGCCATGGGGGTGGGTAGTTCTTCCTCCCCTAAAAATTAAGAAAAAAAAACCATTTTAGGATGGTTATTATTTACCTAACCCTCATAAAACCGCCATATTTGCGAAAAGAAATTTGGCGTTTACCCCAACATTCCTCTTACCCTCTGTGTATAAACGCTTTAACCCAGACAACATAAACTTGTGCTGGTGGCCATTATGAAAATTTAAATGTACTGAAAATTCAAAATAACTTATCAAAATGAATTTTAAGAATCACTCAAATACTGCAAACATGTTCTGTGTTGTTAACAAACCTGGTTAAACGTTTTGTTAAAAAAACTGATTAACCATCTTGTTTTGCTAACAAACCTGGTTAAACGTTTTGTTAAAAAAAACTGATTAACCATCTTGTTTTGCTAACAAACCTGGTTAAAAACATGTTCTGTGTTGCTAAGAAGCCTATTCTTACATATTCTGTGTTGCTAAGAAGCCTATTCTTACATGTTCTGTGTTGCTAAGAAGCCTATTCTTACATGTTCTAGTGATGTTAGAAACTTGGTTTAGCGGTTGTTGCTAACAAACGTTGTTAAACATGTTCACACCTGGTTAAAAATGTTCACACCTGGTTAAAAATGTTCAATATGCAAATGAGAGCCATTAAGCCCAAAAATACATGTTCATCAACGTTGTTAGGAACAGTTCCAAAACTGCTGCAAACATGTTCTTTGTTGTTGTTAACAAACCTAGTTAAACGTTTTGTTAAAAAAAACTTGATTAACCATCTTGTTTTGCTAACAAACCTGGTTAAAAACATGTTCTGTGTTGCTAAGAAGCCTATTCTTACATGTTCTAACGATGTTAGAAACTTGGTTAAGCGGTTGTTGCTAACAAACGTTGTTAAACATGTTCACACCTGCTTACATGTTCACACCTGGTTAAACATGTTCACACCTGGTTAAACATGTTCACACCTGCTTAAACATGTTCAATATGCAAATGAGAGCCGTTATCTAGCCAATAAGCCCAAAAATACATGTTCATCAACGTTGTTAGGAACGGTTCCAAAACTGCTGCAAACATGTTCTGTGTTGTTGTTGTTAACAAACCTGGTTAAACGTTTTGTTAAAAAAACTTGATTAACCATCTTGTTTTGTTAACAAACCTGGTTAAAAACATGTTCTGTGTTGCTAAAGCCGGCTCTCCACCAAGACGTACATGTACGTACTTATATACAAGTATTTACAAACATATGCAAAAAAGTTTGCCCTCCGGGTTTGTTTCAGCCGCCATTTTGTAAATATATGTACATATCAAAATTGTGCACCTATTAAATGTCTTTAATAGCTGTACAATTTTGATATTTTCATATATTTAAAAACGGCAGCTGAAACAAACCCGGAGGGCAAACTTTTTTGCATATGTTTGTAAAAACGTGTTTATACGTACATGTACGTCTTGGTGGAGACCCGGCTTTAGAAGCCTATTCATACATGTTCTAGTGATGTTAAGAAACTTAGTTAGGCAAGTTGTTGCTAACAAACCTAGTTAAACATGTTCAGACTTGCTTATATATCCAATATGCTCAAAAAGATCAGGTAATAAAACATGTACTGCATGTTAGAAGCCTTTGTTTTATTCGCAACTGTGCTAAAACCCATGCATCTGTACAAAAGGTGGGTGTTGGAATCAACAGTTAAGAAATTGCATTTTGGAAGGGTTAAATGCAAATTTGGACCCTTGCAGGACAGTTCATTGGTCTTTCCTAAATGAAACGTCCTGCCAGGCATGCTAATGCCCTACCATGGCTACACCCACTACCATGTTTCTTACCGTTAATGACCACGCTGGAATGTCTCATCAAGACATAAAAATAAACTTGAGATTCAAAATAACTGGACATTACTTGGTCGTATAACACTGAGCGTACTTATTATGTCAGTAGGAACCAGGAATCTCGGAATGTGGTCGTTGCATTCTTCAGGGCAGCAGAAAATGATAAAACCCATACTACAAGTCCAATGTCATAATACGAGATTAGATTAGGCCTGGGACAATAAAATGTAAGTAAAAAGGTAATTATTGATACCTTTAGATAAATATTTTAAAATATATGCCCCATGTTCCCAGTAAACATATAATTTAAAAATGACATCTTGTAATTTCTACTGATTTATATTATTTAATGTTTTACAAAAAAAAATCAGTGTGACAAGTTCTGCGATGATAAGCAATCTGTCAAAGTTGGTCTCATCTTAACTAGTATATAGACAGGATTGAAATGTAAACAAGGTATACCCTTGAATCACTAATTAAGGTTCTTGTCTTCAATACCAAGAAATGTCTTGTTTCACAACATGCAAAGTGTCCATCAAAACAAGTTCAGAGATCAGATAAATAGTTGAGTCACAGGTGTTGTCAACTTCTCTTAAGTTTGGCCAGCCCATTTTGAAACCTGCTTAAATTATACCAAATTTGCATAGGTTTTTTTTTACATTGAAGTGTTTGCTGGACTTCTGCCCTTTGGCTAAACACAGAAACATTTTTCAGCCAAAAATGCAACATGTTTCATTAGAACGTTCTATTTTTGTAGATCAAAAGGAAATGAAAAACTGATAAACAATGAAAACTGAAAAAAACCATAAGCAAAATGTTACATTTCGAAAAGATATGTTTATAATCCCTTCATAACCTTGTGATTTTTTTAGCAGTTTACCCTAACGGTGCTTCTCTAACTTTTCAACAAAGTTTCCAAAATTAATGACACGATAATAACATGTTTTGCTTACATGTATGTTCAAGAAACAATTTAAACATGTGAGAAAGTATCCTTGCACACTCTTAAAACGGGCATTGGCTTCTAACATGCCCCAATTTTACAAGTAACCAAACTGATCATATAATTATACAATTAATAGGCTATTTCTGAAGTTCTTAGTTGAGTTAGGCAATAAATAAACCAGCAATAAATACATAACAAAAGTTAAAAGTTCCCCTTACCTCAAGACATGCTAATTGCAAATAAACTGATGTTAGGGAAGTCCCCTTTGTCTTGCCTTTTATCTCTTCATGGTGGGTTTATCAACCCATTTGTATACAGTTTCCAATTCTGTTTGGCTAGACATCCAAGGTAATAAAATGCAAAGAATCCGTGTGTACTGGGTGAAACAGAAATTATATCACAGTCAGTAGCTTTTAAAATTACCCAAGAAAAAAAAAGGTCTACCCTTCATTGTCACTCATAAAGATTACAATATTAACTACAACAATTAATTATTGCTTATTTTTAGAAAACGTAGTAATAAATCATCCTAAACCCAACGATGTCATCGAACTTTTAATGAAAGTTTAGTAAATGTGGAGCATAAATTATAGTATACTCATCAACTCGTATTAAAATATTATTCCACAGGAATTTCAATATTTCATCTTTGGTGCCATTCAAATAAGACGCCCTCAAGAAAGGGGGGGGAGGGGGAAAAAGTTTGCTGGCATGTGGACACCATGTAGGAAAGGGGATGGAATCCATTATGGACGTCTGCTAATAATTTTCTTGTTAATTAAGTTTTAAAAGTCAGTGAAAGGGGAAATTGACACCAGAAAAAAATGTGCACCCAGTTCCAAATAAATCAAAAATTTTAAAACCTCGAAAAGTAGGGAATTATGTCTAAATTTGTGTTTATGCTGGAATTTTCCTTAGAGGTCAGGGAATTTCAGTTACTAATTAATCAGAAAAATCTGTAAAAATATCGTGGAATTGGTAGCGAGACAGGTGCTTGGAAATTTATAAAATGGGACTTTGTATGTTACAACAATTTTTCTGGACACCCTACTTTTCGAAAGATATTAATGACGTCTATGAGAGAGGTGGGGGAGTCTGGGTAAAATGGACACTATGTGGACAGGTCAATTTGTGAAGTAATGTTGGGGACGTCTTTTTTTAATGGTCCCTTTCCAAACACCAAAGCAGCATTATATTAAGTTAAATTTGTATTTGAACTCGTGATTTTTGATTCATTGGCAGGTCTTGTTTCAAAGGCTGGTCCATCACTTGTCACATATTGAAATTTCGAAAGAGGTTCTGATTTGCAGCTTGAAAACATTCAAAGTGATCCATCATGACAGATCATACAAGACAGTCAAAGAGTTGCCAAAGATGTATCAATAACCGTGTATGGTTACAGTGTGTATGACATTTTCGCCATGAATCTTCAGGAGGACCTCAACCTTCCAAAAGTTGGACAGTGCAGGCAAGAAGTCCACCGCAAGAGGACAATGGCTAACATGGGATGAGTTGGCACAATTTTTCATTTTCCAAAACCACCACAGGAGAGCGGATTATTAAGGCACTCTGGGGGGATGAGGGATGGTGAAAATAACTCCCTTACAATTCCCACCTCCCTTTGTGCTTCAATCCATTAATCGTACAAGAACTTTGTTGGGTGCCAGTTCAAAGTGAAAGGCACAACGGCCAAGTTCAATATTTTATTCATTTGTTTTTGTTTGTGCATCCAGAAGGAGTTGCTGGAGGGCACATGATAGTGAATTTCCATTTTCATCCACCCTCGTCCAAGCATGAAAGCGCTAATTTATTCTCGGCTCAAAGACACTCAAACCTGTATAAATCGGACACCCATGGACCAACCTGAGCAGTCCATTGTACACAGGTGCAGAGTAAAATATATTTCTGTCTCACTTTCCCTGTAGATAACAAGCTGATGACTGTCTTCGGTCCATGCATCTTGGCATCAAGTGACACGTGATGACAAGTGAGCTGTCAAGTGCAAACAAGTTCAATAATGCATTTTGTGACACATGTTTGTGATCGGAATTTGTAATGTCAAGGTTCACTCAACTTAATTACAACCAGAAACGAAACGTGAACAGGAGATTGCAATTTTGCCAAGTTCTTTTTTTCCTTGTCCATGACATTGATGAACTGATCATTTTTTGTTTTTGTTTTTTTGCAACATCATGACGTTGTCAAGTTATTTTAAAGTTTGATTATTAAAATTAGAGGAGATAAAAACTCCAAAAAAAATTGACAATTTTTGATCACAAAAATTACAATTGCATGCATCAAGTTCTCATTAAAATTGTAGGACAACGTGAATGTATTCTACATTAATGTCTTTGACTATGGTTGAAATTCATTCTATGACCACAATGAGTAAATTTTTATTATTTTTGCATTACTGGTCGAGAGATTTTCACTTTATAGTTGTGATAAACTTTCTCACCACCCACTATTTATTTTCACCGGCCAGGCTAGCCTCTCGACCAGAAAAGCCACCACAAAACTATGGAGGGACGGGGGGTTCCATTCCAAGGGTCGGAGACCTCAGGTGTTTGTTCACCTTATTTAAAAATTCCAAGAAAAAACAAACATTCGCTCTAACATGCCACCCCTCTCCCAAATACAAACAGAGAGCGATCGCTCCATCCTTGCAGATTATGTTGATTCCGGTTAATTGGGACACATCAAAATATTGAGTGTATTTTAGTGATTTCAGTATATTCAGACCTAGCTAGAGCAAGCGAAAACTCCAAGTTGTGGAAAAAGTAAACTCCAAATTGTGGAGAAAATGAACTCGAAATTGTGGAGAAAATGAACTCCAAATTGTGGAGAAAATGAACTCCAAATTGTGGAGAAAATGAACTCGAAATTGTGGAGAAAAGGAACTCCAAATTGTGGAGAAAAGGAACTCCAAATTGTGGAGAAAATGAACTCCAAATTGTGGAAAAATCGAACTCCAAATTGTGGAAAAATCGAACTCCAAATTGTGGAGAAAATGAGCTCCAAATTGAAGAGAAAATCGAACTCGAAATTGTGGAGAAATCGAACTCGAAATTGTGGAGAAATCGAACTCGAAATTGTGGAGAAATCGAACTCGAAATTGTGGAGAAATCGAACTCGAAATTGAGGAGAAATTGAACTCGAAATTGTGGAGAAATCGAACTCCAAATTGAGGAGAAAATGAACTCCAATTTGTGGAGAAAGTGAACTCCAGTTTGTGGAAATATCGAACTCCAAATTGTGGAGAAAATGAACTCCCAAATTGTGGAGAAAATGAACTCCCAAATTGTGGAAAAATCGAACTCCAAATTGTGGAGAAAATGAACTCCCAAATTGTGGAGAAAATGACCTCCAAATTGAGGAGAAAATGAACTCCAAATTGTGGGAAAAAAATTAACCGCAAATATTGCTCAACACGAGTGTCAAAAAAGTTCATTCCAGGACCATTAATTTTAGACAACATATATCTTGCAAAACCAAAAATTTTGAAGAAAA
The DNA here is from genome assembly GCA_034698625.1 of Julus scanicus. NCBI lineage: Eukaryota > Metazoa > Arthropoda > Diplopoda > Julida > Julidae > Julus > Julus scanicus. The sequence continues at coordinate 7,657 of JAQGBW010006423.1, forward strand.
TTATTTGACTAGCTTGCTTGAAATTTCTTAAACAAAAATATATATACAAGAAATTGAAATTTGAGAAATATTTCTTTTGGAACAAAGATGATTGCCATAAGACAAAAGGGGCTCACCCACAACTAAGGTTAATGTTTAATTTTTACAAGCAGGAGTGACCACAGGGCCCACATGGACACTCAGGCTACATGTATTCCATGCAAAAGAGAACCATATTTTGGAAGCGAACACGGCTGACAACTTTTGCAATATCTGAATGTGAAAATAATGGAAGATGCACCTGCATAGAACTTGACCTTCCTCAAGGTACCTGTCTGAAGCTAGTCAAAAGTAGGCATACCAGTTAGTTACAGGTTCGTTTAGGAGAGTGAAAAAAAGCGAAAGTTTTTACTGTCCATGCCAGCTCCGATGGCGCCCGCATGGAATCTCTTGGCGCCACCCGACTTGTTCCCACTTTTTACTTTTCTCAACTCGTTCCTAATTGATATGCAAGACCTGTTTATCATTATTATTCCAAATCATAACCGTTTATTAGATGCCTTTCTCTATACTTGCGAACGGATTTGCATTTCATTCTCATGTGCTACATAATCTACATGCCAATGTCATTTTAAAAGATTATAAATAGAAGTACATAAAAGTTTTAAAAAAAATATGTATACATGCGGTTCGGTAGCCTGATAACAGGTTAAAGGGGCAAGCATTCGTCGAATGAATGCCATTTCCCCTAAAAAAAAAGACTAGTTTTTGCGATCTCATCATGTCGGTCCACAACAAGATGGCGGCAGTTTGGAACAAGATGGCTGCCAAACGTTGGAGGTTTAGAAGGCAATGCTCTTTGGAGATCTGGGAACGAAACCCAGGTCGACTAATTGACTTTGATTTATGTGGTTTTTCACAGGACAATGTTGGGATGGTTGCTCTACAGTTTCACGGGTCATGAAATAACCACGTTCAAAAACTGAAAAAACACCAAAAGTTTTAAACGAAAATAATTCTGTTAAAAATAGAAAACATTAGGTAGAAAGTAAAGCTTAATGATAAAGAGATAAGAGGAACAAGGGTTGGGGTCGCAACAAATATTTTTGCCTTTGAGGGATTGTGTCCCTATATTCCACCAACCAGAGCTGAATTATCCAAAAGACCAACAACAATAGTAACTAGGCTAAATAATTTTTGGATGCAAAACAAAAACGGGTCAAGAATGGCTTTACCATTTATTTTTCACAATAAGACCTTGAATATTTTGACAAATCGTTTAAACGGTCGAGTTACCCCAAATAATTTCGCCAAAATTCAGAAATTTATTGTGCGTGGATTAGTTAGAATTTGTTTGTCGAAATTGTCTATTAGGAGAAACAAGGGTCCCAAACATGGGCCCTGCCTCCAACCAACCATTCCAACGTAAGTACAAAAATAACATTTCGACAGATGAGCTGTTACAAGGCCTTTCTTTGAAAAAGATGACATGTATAAAATATAGTTTGCAAGACAACACCATCAAAACAATAGTAGTCTAATATCTCGTGATATTCTTTTTATTCAAAACTCAATGTTGAGCAACAGTACTGCATCTGGTTAATATACATATTAGGCAGAACAATAACAAATTCTAAACAAACAGAAATGTGTTACCATTGAATGAAATTTGAAGGACAAAAAGGACCGTTGGGCAATACTGGGTTCCTAATACCGAAAATAACATCTATTCCTTAAAATTGAAACAGAGGTGAAACTTGATTTAAAATCAGAAACGTATAAGCTGTTTTAACTGGAAATGACATCTTGAAGGGAAAAGTTTGTATACTAAATGTAAAAATCATATAGAATTGAACATACAAATCACATTTCTTGTTATGAAAATCGATATTGGAATACAGTAGACTGTATAAGCTGTTTTAACTGGAAATGACATCTTGAAGGGAAAAGTTTGTATACTAAATGTAAAAATCATATAGAATTGAACATACAAATCACATTTCTTGTTATGAAAATCGATATTGGAATACAGTAGACTGCACTTAAGGTTGTTTTGATATCAATAATAGACTAATAATAAAATAAAAACCTATTATTCTTAAATTTAAAATCTGAATTGATTATACCTATGTACAGTATCTATTTTCAGTTTAAAAGACTCATTTTTCTTCATTCATTCATAATTTATTCTTAGAATTTTGTTTTAACATGATATGGCTTTATGTGTGGAAATAATACAGAAATGAAATAAATATAACAGTAATATTAAAAGAAAGATGTTTAATACTCATACATTCATGCTTCCCAACATTATAGGAAATAAAGACACCCACGTGGTGTCGTCATGCTGACGTTGCTGTGAATCAAGTACATTTGCAGATTCTGTTTAAGAAATTTACTTTAACAAACATTATTTCCAATAAGGAAAATTTGTATTATTCGTCTCTAATCTGTTGTTAATTAAATGATTTAAGTCACAAATCGACGTCATCAATGGAAATTGTCATCCATTACATCTGCAATTGGCGTGAATAAAACCAGAGACGAACTTTTGCCATATTTGCAAATAAGGCTATATTCTTGAAACTAATATCGATTTTAATGTGATTCTTTGGAAATTATAACACATTTTTGATGTTTATTGTATTTGGTAAACCTTATCCATAACAAAGATGCTCTACTGGAACTAGTAAAACAATTGCAGAAGCTCGGACGTTTGATTAGTGGTCCAGAGAAATGTGTTCGTGAACAGAAGCATCGTTCGTGAAGTGAAACAACAAATAGTCTTCATAAACTGATTTGTTTATAGACAGACGTTCGTAAAGCGAGGTTCCACTGTATTTCTTGCTCTTTTACAAATTCTCCATGAGCAAAATAAATGCTGATAACAATATTCGTGATCCCATTAAGCAGAGTTCACTGTACAAGTCTAAAGGTGCGTCTTCACCGCACCAAAAGCAAAAGCAGAGTTTTCGAAAACATGTTTTTGAAACTTTACAGTGTGG
>JAQGBW010006424.1:0-10640 GCA_034698625.1 Julus scanicus
TGCCCATACATGGACTTATCTGCCCATACATGGACTTATCTGCCCATACATGGACTTATCTGCCCATACATGGACTTATCTGCCCATACATGGACTTATCTGCCCATACATGGACTTATCTGCCCATACATGGACTTATCTGCCCATACATGGACTTATCTGCCCATACATGGACTTATCTGCCCATACATGGACTTATCTGCCCATACATGGACTTATCTGCCCATACATGGACTTATCTGCCCATACATGGACTTATCTGCCCATACATGGACTTATCTGCCCATACATGGACTTATCTGCCCATACATGGACTTTTCCGGCCATACATGTCCAGATGTGTCCATTTTCTGATTTATCATATATTTAGAATTTGTCAAATGTCCATACATGGCCCATACATGGCCCATATTTGTTTTTTCCACCCGGGAATTTACATTCTGCTTGATATGCTTTGCCACACGATGTCCATTCTGATATTTCCCTTTTTTTTGTGTGAATATTTGGCGAGGCATTTAAAGCGACTTCATAATGGATAACATCTTGTCGTTCTTTTGCATATATGCAAAAGTTATAGATTAGGCATTTTGTATGCATGTTGGATAACTGAGAAATTCTCAAGGCGTTCATATAAAAAAAGACTGGTTTTCACATTTTCACGTAGCCATATAAAATATAAGACCTGTATATATGTAGGCAACGTATCCCATCAGGCTTTGAGCGATTCCCAGCCGAAAATATAGGCAAAAACACGGAAAAAATGCATTACTGAAAATGGCAATGTCATACGTGAACAATAAACGTCAACTCGGCAGATGTAGGTTACGACTTTTGGCTATAAGGAAAGAAAAAAGAAAAGTTTATGCTATATAAGGTTGTACATTGTAAAGTGTTAAGTTGACTAATGTAGGGCTACTCTCTCTCTGCGCAGAATATTTATATTGCAATATAAATATATATATATATTATGGAGAGTTATTACGGTGAAGATTTTTCAACGTGCACTTTGGTCCTTGTCCCCAGGCACACTTTTTCACCTTGGAAGAATGCAAAACAATCTGTTGTCATAGGACAATTGCTCGCCTTGAGGTAGACGAAAACATCTTTTCAGTTTTTATGTGCTTAACTCAAAAGATGCGAAATCACATTTTCAGAAAATGTGAGTGTTTGCTATTCAATGGCTGCTTGTTGTCAACCTGCGATGTCATTATTGTGACTCTGTGGTTATGGATGTATGAAATGTAGTTGTCACAGCACATTGTTGGCGTCTTATATAAGCTTATTTTCTAAAGAAAATTCCCGGAAATATGCATCTAATATAACATTTCTGAAATATTTTCGATCGCGTTTTTATATCCATGATGGATAATTGAGACTGAATAATCAGCTAGAAGTAGAAATAGTCAATTCTGTCGAATTTTCAAATGTTCCCGGGTATAACAAACCAAATATGGGCCATGAATGGACATATATGGTTATTTTCCCAATATGGCTTAAATAGAAATTGGATTCGTATAGGCATATATGCCCATACGAATAATGGCCAGATAAATCCATAAATTTATTTATTTATTTATTTACTGTCATAGTCAATCCAGACAACATAAAGGACCGGTACAGCAATAACCAGCGCACAAAAAGCAATAAAACACATCAAAAACAATAAAAGAAAAAGAAAAGGAAATGATAAAGCGAAAATAAAATAAAAAATTAAAAGGGAAAAATGGCTAACTATATATATATATATATATATGTTTCATAACACCATGCATGTATTGTTCATTAGTTGCTAATTGGAGCCATGCAATTTCAACTAAATTTCTTCAACAACAACAAAAATTCCACCAAAGTTTTACAACTAAAAAAAATGTTACCTAAATTTGGTTCAACTAATGATTTACACCTAAATTTCTATAAATTTATATTTCCAACTAAAAAACGTTAACTAACCTAACCTAACTCAGAAGAATAAAAACCACCTGATTGATGCTTAGTTTAATAAACCTAGTTGAAAATCTGTTTAGTTGAACATTTCATATAGTTGTAAATCCTTCAGTTGTACCATTTTAGTTTAGTAAATTTAGTTTAAACCGCCTGCTATACCGTTCATCGGTTGCTAAATTAATGTCATTATGTCGCTTGTACATTGCTTAATATGGCTAATAGATGAATTATTAGTTTTTAATTAAGGCATATAACGTCCATCTTTTGTCAAATATGATATATATGGTTTATTAAAGGCCAAATATGGCTCATGCATGGCTGTATGTGACCCACACATGTCTATGCATGGCCCATACTTGTAAAAATATATGTAACCTTTCCATCCTAAATGTAGTATTAGGCATAAATTTTGCAGTTTTGCGTAATTAACATTTTAGGGAATAATAACATAGCACGAAATTACCAATTTATGCCCTATGTTACGTGCAACATGTTTTATGGAATTTTCACATGTTGTTTTTCAGTTATAAGATCTAACAAATATGTTACCATATTGAAGATATTCTAGTAATTCTAAATTATGTATCACCCAAATTATGCATTATATATATATATATATATATATATATATACATGTTTGTCAAGAAGTTTATATATTGGGAAACGAATGTTGCGCAATTCATTTAATATAACACTTAAATGGATAGATAAAATATCAAATATTGAAATTTCACCTATACATAAAGAAATTTTAGTAAAAATATTTTTATCTTGATTTTCCATGTTTTCTTCTGTTTAAGTTATTTTATATCACTTCGCTGCACACTAATCTATGTATATGTTTCTAGTCTTTTGCCTATTCTTGAGAATATTGTACGCGGTATTATAAAGTTCGTCTATATATTTATCCGCGCACAATTGCATTATCGTTGAAAAACTGTGTATTCAACAACAACGCCTTCATATAGTAAACAACAATAGTGTTTTTTTTTCTCCTGCTTTTAGCTGGCGTGTATTTTGTGTTAATTTACAATTTTTATTTTGTCATAGAAGGTGTTTACAACTTCCGTTAAAGGATGTTGGTATTAAGTATTCAAAAATTTCTGAATCGTGAACAAAACATTTCAAATCCCAAGCCACCCACGTATATATCTTTCCTTTGTATCTCCGGAGGACAAAGAATTAAACTTTTGTTAAAAATGGGTGTAATTGCGTTCATTGAGCCTTTGTATACAATCATGACTAGTGACTACATATGAGTTTCTGCAAAATTTAGAAACATGTGACGGTGAAATGGTGGTGCATGATGGGCCAGATATATACAAGGTATTATTGGATTTATATTAGAAATAGAAAGTATGGGCCACATGAAATTCAAAATAAAATAACTATGCAAGTCCCGGCAATGCTGAAAATTGATCCAAGTTAAATAGAAGTTGCATTTTAACCCCAAAAAAATTCGCACCTCCAAGGCAGAAAATTTGCGTTTTTATCTTGAAAATTGCACTTTTACTTAAAAAATAGTTCAATTAGTTTTATTTAAAAAAAACTGCGTTTTTGCCTTAAAAAATGCAATTTTTGATAAAATGGCTTATCATTAAAGCTAAAAAATTCCATTTCCATAGCAAAAAAAAATTTACTTTTAATGAAAAAGTGCAATTTCTTTTTTATATTTTGCCGATTTGGAATGAAATTTGTACATTTTCTTGGATTTCGGGGGGATTTATCCACAATGTTTCCCCTCCTCCTCCCCCACAAATATATACGACCTTGCTATATTATGCTTGTGTTCTAAGGATAAATTTCATGTGATCCTTAGTAATTATGATTTTATATAATTAAGATAACTAAATCCACTTTTCCTATTTTTTTGATTACTCTTGATGATGTCGGTTTAAGATAATTTTTTGTTTTAAGTAAAAACTTGATTCAATTTATTTGCGTTTTGCTTTTTTTAAGATTGCATTCAAAATGGCATTCAAGTACTGCATTAAAGAGTATAATTGATTTATCAATATTACATTCTTTGTTGCATCAATAGTTATTGTAAATTTCTTTTCAACTCACAAAAACTGTCCATTTTTCCAATATTAAATTGAAGTTTTTTGAGTTTCTTATATAAACCCTCGCAGCATTTATATATTTTGCATTTTTCCTGTCGATTCATATCTTGACAAACGCATACGGCCTACATTCACGCGTTTCTTTTATATATCATTTCGTAAAGTTGAAAATCGGCGTGAAAAGCCAAATATATATTTTTTCTCCTATCTTTGAAGGGAAACCAATTTTATATCTGTGAAGAAAAGTTAATATTTGTATTTGAAAATTCATATAAAAAAGGGTAATATTTTATGATTTTTTTTTTCTTCGTTGAAAATGCAGACCTGCATTTTATATTTTAATACTACTTAAATGCACTCAAAGGGCTTTTTAATAAAAAATTAGTTTCCAAGAAACTATAGGGTACTTGAAAATTTAATAGTGGTATACTCTTCTTATGATTCGCTATATTTAGGTACCAATGAAATGTTTTCATTATGATGTAACGTTTATGGTCTTCGTACAAATTGAATTACTGGTTAGAGAAACACTTTTATTTTTTAAGGTACAAATATATTACGAAGTTAGGGAATGCATTGACGAAGAGAATCGTTTCTTATTTTGGTTTTAATATAATATATACTCGTATTTACGGAAACGTCAAAGTGTACATATTTATACACAAATTGTACATTTCCATGCATTTTAGTAGTAGTATGTATAGAGAAAGTCATTTCCAGAGCCACGTCATTTCCAGAGCCACTTAGCAACAACTTTAAAAAATATAGGTTTAAACTTTTAAAGCTAAGTTTCATTTTTTTTTTAATTAGTGGACATCTAAGAAGTCCATGCTGGATTCATTTTGAGTTTTCTGTTTCACGATATTTTTAGTTTGCTAATAAAAGTTTATTAACAATTGTGAGGATTTAAATTTTTTTTTTTAAATGTTAAAGATAATTTTTATTTCTGTAGTAAAAAAACATAGCATATCATTTATTGTATATTTTGTTTTTTCAAAATAAACTGTGATACTTGGTAAAACATTTTCCATAGTGAATCCTTAGCTGGAAATGAGGATTTTAGAGCGCTCTCACTTGTAACCCATCTAAAAATGAATATCAAACTAAGATGAGGTTACCACTTAGATTGACACGTTCCTGGTTGGCATTAAACCACTCAATAAGTGCAGACTTTATAACTGGATATCTGACAGTCCGTATACGTTTGAGGTTTGTGTTGTCGGATTTGGCTAGATGCTCTGTTGACGTCTTCAGTCTTCTAGAGATTATGGCTTGGCTGACCTCGATCTTGTAATTTGTCTCTAGCCACTGTAAGAGTTCCTTGTGTGAAGTACTTGGATGATCCTTTCTGTACTGTCCCAGAGATATACGTACAGAATCTGTCATTGTAGTGTACGTTGAACCTTTAGACGCCATTTTCTTTTGTAGGCCTATGTACACAATTATAACCAAATGCAACAGGCATGGGAGATGCGAGGCAATTACTGTACTTGTACATGCACTAAAATGGTGCCCAAAAGCTAGTGACTCATCTAGGATTGGAGAAAGGGGCTTTAAGTATCCCCAAGGTTGGAGCTCAAGGCATGCAGGGGATGTCCTTGAGGCTGGCCCGGCTAGTATGTGGTATGCGGGGCCCTGGGCTCGCCAGCAAGGTCAATACAAGGTTTGTTGGTGAGCTCTTGTCAGGAGAGAGGGGAGTCCGGGTTTGGGTCTTGACCAAGTAGGTCGCCCAGGTTATGCACGTGTGAGCTCGGGCTCGTTCAGTTTTGCCTTGTTTTGTATGCATGTGAGTGCCTGCAAGTTGGCAGGGAATATGTACCGAAGTTGAAGTGAAATAAATGTGTTCATTAAATTACTCGCGTGCCAATCTGTGTCCAGGAGGACAAATCGGGTCACTCGGACATAACAGGGCAATTCCCTATTTGGCAGCTGTATGTGCTCATGTCTGCTGATGAACCTGTCTAAACGCATAACATGTATTAATGCATATTTTTCACCGTTCCGAAGCGTAAACAATTAGGCAGATTCTACTGTATTTCAAGTCCATGTATTTATCATTATATCGACATAAAAGGCCATATATGGTTATATTTTTAAACATATTTGGAGATATCATACTAGTTTATATGGGATATAACATGGATATATGACCCTATATCATTTTCCATCCTGGACATTCCAATATTTAGTGCTCATATTTTATTTCCAGAGCAGAAATTATGTGCTCATGTCTGCTGATGAACCTGTCTAAACGCATAACCTGCATTAATGCATATTTTTCACCGTTCCCAAGCGTATGCAATTAGGCAGATTTACTGTATTTCCAGTCCATGTATTTATCATTATATCGAAATAAAACGTCATATATGGTTATATGTTTTCATACATATTTAAAGATATCGTACTAAAACATATGGGACATAACATGGATGAACCTATATCATTTTCCACCCTGGACATTCAAATATTTAGTGTTCCTATTTTATTTCCAGAGCAGGCATTTTTATGTGCATATGTCTGCTGATGAACCTGTTTAAACACATAACCTGTATTAATGCATATTTTTCTCCGTTTCCAAGCATATGCAATTAGGCAGATTCTACTATATTTCAAGTCCATGTATTTATTATTATATCGACATAAAAGGCCATATATGGTTATGTTTTCAGACATATTTGGAGATATAATACAAGTACATATGGGACATAACATGGATATGAACCTATATCATTTTCCACCCTGGACATTCCAATATTTAGTGCTGCCATTTTATTTTCTGAGCAGATATTTTTATGTGATATCCATACATGGGCGTCCCACATACATTCAGAAGAGGACTCCAAAAAACGGGAATAAATTTGCTTTCTGGTAGCGTAGCATTCATTTTCTTGTCCTTATATATTGGGAACTCCGACTTATTCAATAATTTCGGAAATGTCAGTTGAAGTGTTAGCTGTTCACACGCATGCAAGGGCCATTTGGATAACCTGAAGGCAATATTGCCAGCTGAGGAGATGGAATCATCTGCCTTTATTTATCGATTATTTAAACAGGAGACGAAATGAGTTTTCTCGAAAAATGTGAATATAATAAGTAGGTTAACCTTCTCTCGTTTCTCAACACATGTACGACGCAGCTCATTAATGTTCATTTGACATGTTCTCCTAAGATGTCACCAACAGTTCAACGAAAGAACACAGTCCTTGCCATGACTTTCTCAAATCGTCATTTCGTATACCTTTTGTTATCAAATTGTTGTCGATCTCTTATTGACTCGCTAACTTCTTCTGACGCATTAAACAAGGTAAACAGCGCTCCTTCTAACGATTTTCTGATTCGTTTCGCCCTGTGGACAGCCATTATTGTGAAAAGGCGGCGCAAATTTGGAAATGTGTGCTCAATGAAGCTAAAGGCAAGGCTTTCTACGTGTGTGGAATTGTGTAACCAGTTTTTCACCAACGAGAAATAAGCTCGTGTGGATATATATATAAGGCTATCTCGGTGCAGTTAGTTGTACAAATCAGAGAATCGCTAGTTGGTCACTTCCGAGCCACCAAAGTTGTGGCTGACTCAAATTCGACGCTACCTGCATACAGACGCTGAAAACGACGACGGTTTTACACAAATCTAATCTTCGAATTAGAGGATGGTTTGAAATTTGCGCCTAGAAACACTGAAGCTTGTCTTTCGAGTCGATGAAATGGCTTTTAGGGAGCTTCGGACTTGGCAGTTGAGCGGTTGAGCTGTAGAGCTGTAGAGATGTTGACAATGGCATGTATATGTTACAGTCAATAGGTCAAACCAGTCATTTTGTAAAGTGACTGGAAATACCAATCATTGTACAGGCATTGTACAAAATGACTAGTCACATAAGGACACACGATTAGTAATAACCTATAACCTAATCAGGCAATAAGTGAAATAAATAATCGAGCTAAATTTTAAGTCATTTTGTAAAATAATTGCACATACCAATCATTGTACAGGCATTGTACAAAATGACTAGTCAAATAATGACATCCGATTAATAATAACCCAACCTAACCAGGCAATAAGTCAAATTAATAATCAAGCTAAATTTTCAGTCATTTTGTAAAATGACTGGTAATACCAATCATTGTACAGGCATTGTACAAAATGACTGGTCACATAATGACACACGATTAGTAATAACATATATAACCTAACCAGGCAATAAGTCAAATAAATAATCAAGCAATATTTTGAGTAATTTTGTAAAATAACTGCAAATACCAGTCATTTTACAAAATAAATAGTTTGACACATTGACTGTAACATTATAAGCAAGGGATAGTAAAATAGGCTGGGCGCACAATTTTCATTTTGAATTTCCCTGACTTTTACCTGACTAAATCCCAAAATTCTCTGACCTAAACTTATTCGGTAATGCATACACATTTGTAGTCATAATGAAACATATAAAAGCACTTTATTTGACATTTTTTAATTTTAGCAAGCAATTTCAAAGAATATTAAAAACAGCATTTATCAAACTAAACATAACTGCAGCTTTGATTGTGCACAGCCAACTTGGCTCTCTTTAGGGCAAAAATGTCCACATATAGAAAAAAAAAATTATTTTGTGGAAAGAAACAATTTCATAAAGAAACAAAAAACAAAAGATATTTCGAGAGTATTGGGGATAAGTCTGCTGGAAGACTGAGTAGTGGGATGGCATTTTCCTTGGAAAGTGGCAAATTTCCCTGACCACTTACTAATTTCCCTGACTTTTCCCTGACTTCCCTGACCTGTGGACACCCTGTAAAATCGGGGTATGCTAAGGGGACTCAGGCTTAAGAGGAGCTCACGTCAATATTTTAACTAGTTTTTATTTAATTTTTTTGTTGTAATTATTTGTTGATTTTGAAAAGAAATATGTAAAATCGTACTTTTCACGCTGAAAAATTGCATTTCTAAAACAGAGAAATCACTTTTTATGCAAAAGCGCAATTTCCTTTTTATATTTCCTCTATTATATTGTCGTATTTGACGTATTTCATCAATTCTAAGACGTCATCGATTATAAGACGCACATGAGCCTTGAAATCCTTGAACTTTTTTCCATTAAATTTACTGGATTTCCTGCAATAGAATGTCATATAATAAATAAATTATCATGTTATCATATTTCAAACCGGAAGTGATTAGGGCATATTCATAAAGGACGACCTCCAGAGAGGGGGAAGACGGAGGGGCTCTGCTGGCATGTGGATACCATGTGGTCAGGGAGGGTGAGGGTAAGCTATTTTGGACGTACGTCAGCTAATGTTGGTATATTTCAGTTTTTAAATTTGTTTAATTTAGTTTTATAGCTCAGTGAACTGGGAAATGGACAACAGAAGAAAATTTCAAGAAATGTGTCCCTAGTCCCAAATGTACTTGAATTTTGAAAATCTACGAAAGTCTAGATTTATTCTCAATTTTGTGTTAAGCACCAGTTTTATGCTGGAATTTCTGTTATCTGTAAAAAATGTCTTGGAATTGGCAGTGAGACTGGTGCATGGAAATTTATTGGATAGGCCATGTTCCAACGCATTTTATGGACACCCTACTATTACAAAAAATTAAGGACGTCTGTGAGGGGGAGGAGAGGAATCTAAATAAAATGGACACCTTGTGGACTGGGAGTAAGGGGACAGTGGGTTAATTATTGAAAGAATTTCGGGTACGTACTTTTTGAATGGCCCCTTACCACATATTATTCGTCTATATGCCTTAAATTGTCCATTACATGTTATATCTTGATTCGACATACGATACATGAAAATACCATATAATATACTTTACAACTGACATTTATTAGATTAATGATAATGTCAGGTATATAATAATGAAGGTTTCATGTATGTATCTTGTTAGACCCCTTAAAACAAATATTAACTTTAAAAATTATAATTTAATATAATAAATAATTAATATCTTAATGAAAAATTATGAATACATTAAAATCAGCATATAGTGTCGTTATGGAAACTACAGTATTTACCATCTTGTCATGGGTTTATTTAAAAAATTCTGCTTTGATAAATCAATCAAATTATATAGTGTAGGTCTAATTGAATCGATTCAGTAACAAGACAGTCCATTGACAATGTCTGGCTTCTAATTTTTATAATTTACCATTTTAAAGATTTGCTCGCGGTTTTCAAAAGCCGACATCATCAGCATTCGTTGTCAAAAGCAGATGTTTACTCTAGTATGAGACATTTGATTGCTTGTGGATGAAAGCAGTGATATCAAGCGCATGTAATTACAAAGGCTGCTTAGTAATTGAGGTATCGTGTGTTTCTGAGTGACATTCTAATTGCACACAAGATCACATTTTTGGGAAAAAATACTTTTACTGGATGCTCGGGGTTTTTATGAAGACAAGTGCTGTTGAAAATTTCTGGCCTATATTTCAGCCCTGGGCCCTATTCCACAAAAGTATGGTCTTGTAGGGGTATGGAGTGATACTTGTACAAAAAGTACAATTAAGTTGCTGTGTTACACGTATAATATTTGTACAATTGTCATTTGTTAGACCATACCTTAAAAGTTACGAGCAAATCTTGTCAGTTTACGAGTGTTCTGTTCCACAAAGGTATTGCTATTAGCAAATTGCTCGTAACT
>JAQGBW010006425.1:0-10639 GCA_034698625.1 Julus scanicus
CCCCCCAGCAAATTTGGCCACTAGAGGCGCTCATGCATGGCACATGCGCCGTTTTGTAATGTTGACCTCCTCTATTGTGGCTTGTAGAAGTGCTGGAGAAAAAAAGGCTTAACTACAAGTTGCTCTTGCAGTCTATCTTGGCAGGTTTGTGCACATGTAATAAAAGTCACTCAACTTGTGGACTTTGGCAGAGCTGCTTGGAACATATGCATATAGCCCTACTGCCCAAGGGAAAAGTTCGTTTTAGTACCCCTATTGTCATCCCTGGTGGAAAAACAAAAATGGGAAGTATATATACTGTGTGGCTCATTCCATATATGGCTAAACCGGAAATTGGAGACATCTGGACTTATAATATGATCAAGTCTGCCCATATACTATATTTCCTAGACGAGGTCCATGTGTATGCAAATGTTTGTCTACATCTAAATATGGTTCATAATTAGCATTTTATGATTCATATGTTCCGAGTGGAAAACATGTCCTGTATGTGGGTATACAGTAGAACACTTCTAAACTAATATCGTTGGGACTTGGTGCTTGGTATTAGTTTAAAGGGATTATTAGATCCGAGTTGGGACCAGCAGTCTGTATTAGTTTATGGGGGAGATTAGTTTAACGGGTATAATTTTAGAGGGGTTTCACTGTATATGGAAAATATGGAGAACCTGCTTATAAACCGTTTAAGAAATCGAATCTCATGGTCGATTGTATATGTCCCATAATATAAGTGAAGACGCTCAATTCTTCCAAATAGTGAAATGTTATTTTATATACAATTTTGAATATTTTTTCACACCAACGCAACTCTAAAAAATGAGGAAATAGTCTCCTGCGATGGTAATCTCCAAGATTTCGGTATGTGGATTTTTTGTGTGTGGTGAATATGAGTTCTAGTTGAAATATCTGAACTTATAAAGTTGACGGAAGCTTAGGATTCCCAATGAAAGTAATCTCAAGAGGGTGACAGATATGGATAGTGAGAATCATCCGCTTGCTTTTTTGATAACCCCATCCACTGCGAAGATTTAACCGAAACTGGTGGCATTTGGGAAAGGAGTCAGTGAGTGACTTTGATTAGAAGTCAATTCCATCTAAAACAGATCTAAACGAAATATAGCGCTGGTTTTTTTTTTTTTTTTTTTCCCAAAACTTTATTCTGATCCATCTGTATCAACATTAGGTCCAAACAGAAATCAATTAAATCACCATTCCCAAATGACCGAGAATATACTAGGGCATTAGTCAGTATATTTGTAGATATAAATAACGTATACGAGGGGCGGTCAAAATGTGTTGCATATTCGTTTATTATTCGAAAACCAGATGTCGTACAAAAAAACTGAAATAGCCAATTTCAATTAGCAGGAAATCTGTTATTTTTCAATTAAGACCCAAGTTTGTTAACACATTTATCTCAATGTTTGATGAGATTGTTTATACTCTTCTCGTAAAATGCGTTATGTTAGCTATGCAGATATTGCCAAACCACAAGTTTCACATCATCGTCTGTTTGGAATTTTTGACCACTCAAGTGTTCCTTTAGTGGACCAAAGAGATGGAAGTCGCTCGGTGAAAGGTTGTGGCTGTATGGCGGATGTTTCAATGTTTCCCACACAAACATATTGATCTTGAGGGTTGGGGCATGGGCATGCAGAATAGGGACTTCTCTTATTGTCAGTTACAGTTTCGCGTCCTTTTTTAAAGTTTCAACACCACCTCTGAACCGTACTTTGTGAAACCCATTTCTCACTATAAACTCCTAACATTTCACTATAAATTTCACTCGGTTTCATACCTTTCCACACTTAAAAACGAATTACACTTCGTTATTCCTCTTAGCGTGAATGCTTTCAAGTGAGACGCCATTTTGTTTTTGATATTTTGTTCGAAATTCTGCATAAATTGTGGCGCCATGTAGTGACCTTATACCCAAATTTCCTTCTCTTTAAAATGGCTATTTCAGTTTTTTTGCACGACATCTGGGTTTCGAATAATAAACAAATATGCAAGACTTTTTGACCGCCTATATATATATATATATATATATATATATATATATATATATACTGCACACACACGTACGTAGCACAATTTCATAAATGTCAGGTATGGAATTCATTATTTATACACGGGTGGAAAAATGATACATATAACAGACAAATAATATGCAAATACTATTCACCTTCATTATCGCATTTTTTTTTAACAAAATATTTCTATTGTAATTAAACTTCTATGATGACATAGTATCTCCTTAAAGTAATCAAAAACTTTCATAAATATGAAACCTGAAAAACACTCCCTTATTCAATAATGAAAGCTTGGTGCTCTCTAAGGAGTAGCGTTAATTTCATTTTTTTTATCTTATTTACATATAATTAACGTTTTTAATTAATCCTATATTCTATTTATTTTTTTCTAGTTCGTTCTCGTTATATTTATTTGAGAAAAATAAAATGTGTAAATATTTATTCGTTAAAAGGGCAGTATAAGTACAGAACGTTAATTATATTGATGTTTTATTCCATGCAATGCATTGATTAAAAATGAAATTGCAACATTAAATTGGAGGCTGAAGGCTTATGAAAGTATGCGAGCTAATAGAATGTAATTTATGAGCCCTTTAGTCTTAATAGCCATACTGATTACGACTACGAATTGTAAGCAGCTATTAGCTTAATATATATATATATATGTATATAAAGCGCTGTCTGGCAAGGCATCAAATAGTGCAGACCTATATAATATGAAAATTTCGAAGGATATCTTCAATGGCAAAGTAAACACCTAACTTAAAAACTAACTGGTATTGTTAAGAATTCCACATAAAAAATCAATTCCATGACTACAGCTAGGATGAAATTCATTTCATAACCACAGCTAGGAAGAAATCTATTACATGACTACAGCTAGGATGAAATTCATTCCACGAACCCAGCTAGGATGAATTCGATTCATCCTAGCTACATCTAGGAGGAAATTAATTTCATGACGACTGCAAGGATGAAATCCACTTCATGACGACTGCAAGGATGAAATCCATTTCATGATCACAGCTAGGATGAAATCCATTTCACGACCACAGCTAGGATGAAATCCATTCCATGATCACAGCTAGGATGAAATCCATTTCACGACCACAGCTAGGATGAAATCCATTTCATGACCACAGCTAGGATGAAATCCACTCCATGACTACATCTAGGAGGATATTAATTTCATGGCCACAGCTTGGATGAAATCCATTTCATGACGACTGCAAGGATGAAATCCATTTCATGACGACTGCAAGATGAAATCCATTTCATGACCACAGCTAGGATGAAATCCACTCCATGACTACATCTAGGAGGATATTAATTTCATGGCCACAGCTTGGATGAAATCCATTTCATGACCACAGCTAGGATGGAATCCATTCCATGACTACATCTAGGAGGAAATCCATTTCACGACCACAGCTAGGATTAAATCCATTTCATGACCACAACTAGGATGAAATCCATTCCATGACTACATTTAGGAGTAAATCAATTTCACGATCACATCTAGGATGAAATCCATTTCATGACCACAGATAGGATGGAATACATATATGGTCCATATATATGATTTTTCCACCCGGGGTGAAATGTAATTTATATAATCAGCTAGCTCTATTAAAATTGTAACTAACACAATTAACTTTTAAATTAAGTTACTGTAGGTTATGTTGAAATAGTGGTTAAACCAAACTGCTGGCAATAACTTAGAAAATCAATTTCAATTGAGGATTTTGTGGTTTTTTTTATGTTGTTGATGTCTCCACATTTTATAACGGAAAATGGAACCAAAATCTACATTTACGAGCGTTTTCGCTATAATCAAGTAGAATGTTGTCAACAAGGAAGAAAAAACATTGTAAGACAAGGACAGCAATGCATCACATTGATGAGCTTCAACTACTGGAAGATGATTACTACAGAATGTAAACCAAGATGAAATTACGTCTTCACCATATTTGTGTATACCCTTGCAAAAAACAAAAGAAAAAGCATAATGCGCATAACTAGTAGTCTGGACTAAAACTCATCAATAGATTAAAGGGAATAGGGTGTATGTAATTCTATTCCATATTTAGGAAATTCTATTCCATATTTGGAAAATTCTGTTCCATTTTTGGGAATTTTTTTTCCATATTTGGGAAATTCTGTTCAATATTTGGGAAGTTATATTCCATATTTGGGAAATACTATTAAATCCATATCCGGGGAATTCTATTCAATCATATTTGGAAGATTCTATTCAATCCATATTTGGGAAATTCTATGCAAGCCATATTTGGAAAATTGTATGCAATCCATATTTGGGAAATTCTATTCAAGCCATATTTGGAAAATTGTATGCAATCCATATTTGGGAAATTGTATGCAATCCATATTTGGGAAATTCTATGCAATCCATATTTGGGAAATTCTATTCAATCCATATTTGGAAAATTCTATTCAATTCATATTTGGGAAATTCTATGCAATCCATATTTGGAAAATTCTATGCAATCCACATTTGGAAAATTCTATTCAATCCATATTTGGAAAATTCTATTCAATCCATATTTGGGAAATTCTATGCAATCCATATTTGGGAAATTCTATGCAATCCATATTTGGAAAATTCTATGCAATCCACATTTGGAAAATTCTATTCAATCCATATTTGGAAAATTCTATTCAATCCATATTTGGGAAATTCTATGCAATCCATATTTGGAAAATTCTATTCAATCCATATTTGGAAAATTCTATTCAATCCATATTTGGAAAATTCTATTCAAACAATATTTAGAAAATTATATTCAATCCATATTTTTAAAAATGGCACATTTATGGAAAATTCTATACATTGTGTGGGAAAACGTGTGGAAAAAGGCCGTGGATAAAACTATCATCATACATTAGTAAGAGAAAAATGTTTCCATTACTCGACTAGGCTTATGTATGTGAATAATCACCCGCAAAACACATTCTGGCTGTCTTCCCAAACAGTATGATTGTCTTTTGGAGTTAAACATTAACTTTTCAATGAACTTCTGTGAAGTGCTACTTTATAACTGTTCCAAGTCTTCCTTACAATTAACTGTTACAGCAACTGACTACAACTCAGACTTTAGAGTTTACAACGATTAAGGTCTGTACACAATGTCTTGTAGTGATGGTCATATATTAACCTCATTGTTGCAATGAAGGAAGTCGTAGGAATGTCGAAAGTATACTTTCGGTAAATAGTCACAGTTTGGCATCCCTGTGACATCCCAGTCAGAGCTATCAGAATTTACAACACCTATTCAAACTTACAAGTTGCCAGAAAATCTTTTGCAATAGGCACTTTCTATAAGTACCAGAAAAGCCTACATGAGTTTATCTATACATGAATATATATGTATATTTCTGCACGTGTGTACATGTATTTATCCACACATGTATATGACATGTACACTCATATACGTATATATCCCACACATTCACCCTGGTAAAAAAAACAATAGAGATTTCTATTGTTTTCTTTGTTATTTGGAACGTTGTTTTCTGTTGGTATCAATAGAAAATTTGTATTGGTTTTATTGGTTTCAAATGTTTCCTATGGTTTTCTATTGTCAGTCAATACAGCCAAACCATAGAAGTCAATAGAAGTCAATACAGGAACCATAGAAAACAATTAAAACAAATAAAGTGTCCAAATAACAATAGAAATCTTTATTGGTTTCTATTGTTTTTTTCACCAGGGCACATTTAGCTATTCAAACCGAGTTTAGGGGAGACCGGGGCACAGTGGTACAGTCTGCGCAACCAACTTTAATCGTGTATAGCAAAAAAAACTAGTAGCCCTAAAACGATGACAAAATGTATACAGATCCTGAAGGCTTGTATTCTGTGTTATTCTTTTAAACTACTACAAGTAAAATATTTCCCCCTCCCCCCCCCCCCAAAAAAAAATGAATTTTAAAAAGTGTACCCACTGATGCCCACGGTCTCCCCTACTTCAAACAGGTGCTAAGCCGCTGGAATGCCATGTATAGGCAATGGCATTCCAGCCATCTTAAAATCAAATAAGCCTCTCGTGTAGGTTTAATGCTGCATAGTCCCAAAATGATACCAAACAAGCAGTGCTCATGTTCACGAGTGTTTTGAAACTAATGAGTATATTCGTCAGAGAAAAAAAAATTGTCACCAGATATGGTTTCAGATTGTTTTGTCCATCTGAAGAGCTTGTCATTAACTGGCCGTTCCTAATGAGGGTCAGGGATAGTTGGACTCGAAAGTCTCATCTCCGTATATTCCAACCTCCTCCAGATCACGCTTCTTGCATGTTCGTTGAAAAATCATTGGGAAAGACAAACAAGAATTGATTTTCCGTCACCGTTTCTCAACAAAAGCAAAACAAGAAAGTGGAACAATGGAATGCCAAAAATAAATGTACATGTATCCAAAAAAAAGAAAAAAAATGTGGATTCTGGATAAAACACAAACCAAGGATGAAGGCAAAACAGAAGAAGAAAAAACACTATCTCAACCCTAAAAATCCATTGAATATTTAGTAGTGTTTAATCAGTTTTCCCCTTCCATTTTCAATCCCTCCATCATTTCCAATTTTAATAAAAGGTCAAATGATCATAAGAGGCATTGAGGCATCGATTTTTCCTCATTTTTGGAGAAACAACAAAGATGGGAAAAGCATGATTGTGAAATTTTGCTAATTTCAAAAAAATGCCTTTGGAATATGTTGGCCCATTGCCGGAAATGAACACGATAAAAACATCTGTTTAATTTCCTTAGCATGGGAAAGGGAAATTCGAAAATTGAAAATTCAGACAGTTTTACTGTTGCTTTTTAATAAATGAGTCTCGAAATATTGCGTGCCACAGCATTTTTTTCTTATTGTGAAGAATGATATTCCCTAATTTTAATTTCAGCTATGTATATATAAAAACGATATATCTAGTTTTATTAACATTTTTAGGCTATAATGATCACACACTTGCATGGTTGCATTTGCGAAAATCTAATCTACATTTATCACAGTTTCTAGCAATCTGAAAATGGATATTACAATGAACTGATGAGCTTTTTATGTACTGCATTCTAGGCACTTATTTTTATAAGAGTTTGCAGATTTTGAGGTAATCATTACTAAATCAGTGGTAAACTTGTGAGAAACTTTAATGTCAGGCTATTTTATCGTTCCAATTTAAAATGAAAATAATTGCTTTTAATTTTTCTTAATGTAAATTTTAAACCAAATTTACGTACTTTACAAGAATTTAATTTCAGTACGGAGCTATGCACTGCAGTTATACGGAGATTCATATATAAAAAATTTCATAACATTTTGGAGCAAATTTCTCTGAATATATAACTAAATTACGATTTATAAACGATTATAAACTTATTAAAAACCGCTAGTTATTAAAACGATTACATTATCTTGTACACAAGTATGTTGGCCTATTATCATAACATTTTGGGGCAAATTTCATGAAATATAGAACGGAATATATAATTAAATTACGAATCATAAATGAATTATAAAAACTCTAGTTATAAAATGATTATACCCTTTCTCTTTTCACTGACCTTTAAAACACAACCAGAAAATATAAAAAACTGAAAAATATCATCATTAATGGACGTCCATTATGGCTTCTTCCCCCCCCCCCTCCTTCGTCCACATGGTGTCCATGTGCCAATAGACCTCCTCCTTCCCCCCCCCCCCTTGAGGACGTCCTTTTTGAATGGCCCCTTAGTTCATCAACAATCTACTGTTGTCCCTGTACATTCCCTGCAAACCATGCATACTTCTGTGCAAGTGTGTATTGCCTACTTTCCATTCGTGGAATACAACTAGCAGAGCCTTTAGTATATTTCCTTAAGAATAAATAAGGGCAGCCACTAACAGACCCTTTGTCGGTATACTTAACCCTCATTTATTCAAAGTGTATTCCTGTCCTAGTCTGTTAGAGATGGATAACATCGACGCGTGTTTGGAATTTTAAAGTGTTACTCAACCAGTGTTTTTCCCCACAAACCAATTCAGTATTTTTTTTTATTCCAAAACATTATAGGTACACAAAGGGATTCAAGGCGTTTTCGACAGTGCCGCCATCCTCTGATTATATTAGGTGTAAGATCAATGCTAACGTAATCTGAAATGCATTATCAGAGTGTGAGGTCTTTGGTGTCTCGAATCTTCTACTCTGATAATTGCTGAATATGTGAAAAGGTCCTTTGGATTCACATCTCAGGGCATTCACCTCTGCGTTCTCAAGAACAACGAAGATGGGAAGGTTAATTACAGAGTCGTGGAATTGACATTGGAAGTCGTTTTAGTCCTCATTCTAAGATTACTTAGAAAGTATTAATGGTACTTAGGTCTGAAAAGCCTACTTTTAATACGTTTAATCTTTCGAAAAGTAGAAAGGAAAGCATTTTAGGCATGCAGATTATCAGCACTGGTTTCTTCATTTATTATTTGAGAGAGGGAGAAGATAGATCAAACTTAGACATCATTTGTCAGTTTGTCATCATGAATAGTCTAAGGCGCTATTCTACGTAGCAGATTACTAAAGTATAAAAATCAAGTTTAAACACATTTTAGATTCCATTTTCAACACAGAAATTAGAAAGTTCTAACTGTAAGTGACCAGGAAATTATTTCTTGGAATTTCTATGGCTTCCTTGAATTTTCTCGGTAAATCTAGGAACTTCTAGGTCTTTCTATGATTTTCTATTTTTTTCTTGTGTTTTTTTAAAGAATGTCTAGAACATGCATCTATTACCTTCAACAAGTCACAACATCTTAAACCCAAGGTTAGGATCATCATTCAATCACATAAACCAACTGAAAAATACTTCTTAAAATAATTCTTGGAATTACTAAGGTTTTCTTGAATTTTCTTGGGTTTTCTTAAATTTTCTCGGGCTTTCTTTGGCTTTCTTGGAATTTCTTGGGCTTTCTTAGAATTTCTTGAATTTTCTAGAGCTTTCTTGGATTTTCTAGGGCTTTTTACGTCTTTCTAAGAATTTCTTGAATCCTTAAGCCTGGTTCACACTAGGCGAAAGTGGCGCACAGTGAGTGATGAATCCGTCTGCTAAGGCCGGATATGACGCGCGCGCGTGCGCAGTACCTGGTGATCCCGGATCACTTCACGTGACCAAAACGTCATCGAAGTCTTCCTGGTCTTGCCGGAATCACTTTTGGTGAGCGAGATCACTCTTTGGATTAAACATGGCGGATATTGGTGTGTGGGACACCTTTAGCAGGAGCGTCCTCTTTGTGAGGTGCGCCAAGTGTAACTGTCACCAAAATTTGTGATCCGTAAGCGAGAGCACGACGCACGCTCACTGTGCGCCACTTTCGTCTAGTGTGAACCAGGCTTTAGTCTCCTGTGCGCATTTCTCCTATAACCATGCCACTCGTGTGCAAGAGCTCCAAAACAACACGAATAAACGTTCTTGTTTGTTTGTTGTTTTCTTCCATTGGCCTATTTCTGCAACTAAGGTTAAACACCAACGCCAAGAGATAAGCCTTCAATCACCTACTTGAGAATTTTGCCTATGAGGGAGGACTTCCACCCCCTCTAGAGGGGTCTTTAACTTGCAACAATCAACCCTGGACCTCGGTTTAAACTCTCATTCAAAAGAGCCGCCACTTAGTGAATTTCTCTCATCTGTAAAAATCCCCACCGACCTCGACAGAGGGGCGAACCCAGCACCTTAGGATCAAGAGGCAAGCACGTAACCCACTCGACCGCTGGCGTCAGCTAATAAGCGTTTAAAACCCATTCTAGAACCAAAGTTATCAGGTCCTTTATGCATAGACATTTTTTTAAAGTCTACATTCAATCACAAAGTAATTACTTTCCCTTCTTGCCGCTTAAATCAACGTAATTCATGCGCAACTACATATTCCACTTTCTGCACATCACATGACCCTTAACTACTAAAACCTGCTCCGCATCAAGTCACTAACACTGAATGTCACCGAAGCAAATCTTGGAAGGATCGGATCAGCAAAAATTTGACATTGATCAACGTTCGGTCCCATTTTCACATCGTAGACCACCGGTAGGTAAGGTCGTCGCGCATACCGAGTTTTCAGAAAATTTTATGGAATTTTAATTAAAATCCCATATTTTTAGAAAACGTCAAAATTGGTGGTTGACCCCATTCCATACGACATCTAAATCTTGAGTAAAGCCTGGTTCACACTAGGCAAAAGTGGCGCACAGTGAGCGTGAGTCGTGCTCTCACTCACGGATCACAAATTTTAGTGACGGTTCACACTTGGCGCACCTCACAAAGAGGGCGCTCCTGCTAAAGGTGTCCCGCACGCCAAAAGCCGCCATGTATAATCCAAAGAGTGATCTCGCTCACCAAAAGTGATTCCGGCAAGACCAGGAGTACGTCGATGACGTTTTGGTCACGTGAAGTAATCCGGGAACACCAGGTACTGCCCGCACGCGCGCGTCATTTCCGGCTTTAGCAGACGGATTCATCGCTCACTTTACGCCACTGTGAACCAGGCTTAAGCCTGGTTCACACTTGACTCAAGTGGCGCACTTAGAGCTAGCGTAGTGTGCTCGCTCACGGAATCACAAATT
>JAQGBW010006426.1:0-10638 GCA_034698625.1 Julus scanicus
AACTCATTTTTCCAATTTTAAATCGAACATTTGGTTGCTGAGAAAAACACATTTTTACTTGATTCATGCAGGTGAGTAGATTTTTTTGCACTTAGGTAAGTGTACATTTAAAGGGACGAGTATAATAACTTGAAGAAATGCAATTGTTGCGTATATACATATATAGTTGTTATTATGAACAGAAATGTTCAGTGTTATTAAATCCCAAATTTGATAATCCCTCATTATGGAAATAGCGAATGTTTCATAAAGATCATGCAGTTTAATTATTACCTTTAAATTGTTGATATTTACTTTTGTATTCCCATATACGTATAAGAAATATTCCATTTTCCACATTCAAATTCAATATGCTGCATGCTATACAAGATGCAGTTGAATCATTTTTGTAATTACATTTGTGGGCAATTAAATTTATTTAGTGGCAAATTCACGTCTGCTTTTTGGTCTTTGCATATATAAGTTTGCAGTTATATGACCAACAAGGTGAAGTTAATGAGTTTCAAAATGTTTCGTATGGCTCGTTTATGACGACCATGCAGTGGTCATCCAATCGTAAATTCAATTACTGAAGCATAATTTCAAGGTATTAAAAGAGCAAACCCTTTCAATTGTTGCATGTCAGAATTGCATAAAGCAATTAACTGCTAAAATTAATTATAGGCTATATAGTGTATACATGGAGATTTACTAATATACCTGCAGGGCAATTTCCATGTCTTCACGATTTTAGCGCTAGCCATGCATGCATGCACAGACTCACTGTATAATTTAAAATTAATTATAAAAGTATTCAGTTCTAACAATGATTTAATAGAATACGGTATATAACTGCAGATTATATAACCAAAAGAATTAAGAAATTAAGAAATTCAACAAATACACTCTTAGTCATACAGACATTTAGAAAGAATTTAATGCTTTGTGCACATTTAAAGTCTGAACAAAATTCATGTTTGGATTTCCATATATTTACTCCAGACTAATTATACAAATTCTTACTTTTATTCAATAAAGCTGAACAATTTTTGTATTTAAAATTTATGCGTATAAACGTACTACATGTACAATTGAAAAATAACAAGGCTAGAACAATGTGTTCTCAAATAAATTTATACAGTGCATAATTTACTTCAAATATACACAGGTGCACACATCATGTAATATTTGTAAAACATTGAGAGCAACACAATTACAAGACTTCTATACGCTCTATATAGTTTATATTCCCATGCGCGCAAAGAGCGATACACCAGGAATACCTAATTAATCACAGGTCTCTATTAAACACCGGGTAACAATTTCATGCACTCGATGCTTTGACCCAACCCATTACTTGCGCCCACTTGTTTTTAATCCTTTCAGCGATGGCGAGACAATGACATGTATGCAAACATGTTATTTAGTATAGTTTATAGTACAAAACTATTGACTTTAGAATTATCTAGACATGCACTTTGAACATTTCAGCCAGATTTTATCGACGTTTGCGTGCATATTGGAATAGATTAATTATGGCAAAACTCTCGAGTTCTGGATTAAAATAATAAAAAGCTCCATGCTGTGTTTACACAAACATGTTCTTACCGTGTGCATGCGAGTAGGCCTAACGTGAATTAATGCGCGTTTATAATCCGTTGGACACAAAATCCTTTAAGATGGACGACATTTGTACTTCCATATATGTCGAGCTAAAGCCAAGGTTTCTACAAAACTGTTGCATGCAATCGTGTATAATGGCGAGATGGAAAAGCACATGGCAGCACAAGGCCAATTTTGGTTGAAGGCCATATATTCACGAAAACAGTTTTCCAATAAAAACGTTAGCCAAAAATAATAAAAATAAAAACTCTCCAAACAACCTTATAGCTTGTCCACGACGCATATACGATGTAAACTCGCGATTAGGTTGTCCAGACTTTGGTGCAGCAGAAATTCTTTGAAAAAGCGAACAATTTATGTATTGCAGACGTGTTTGGTGACTGAATTTGCATATGCAAAGATGACCCCCAGACTGACCCGTTTACGACTGAAAAGGGTTCGTGTTGGCTGAGACGTGGACAATTGCCACAGGCCACTCGCTTTTTTTTATTAGACGTTTACGCGAGTTAAGCGCTTTTTTTGCAACATTTGCATAGAGGCCAAACGTGGATTTTTTTTTCAAAAAAAGAAGATGGCCGCAAATGTATTATTACGGAAAACTTGGCATACAGAAACATCGAAACAATTAACACGCCATAAATCAGTATGCCTATATACTACATCCCCAAAAAATTGGGCCTCACAAAAGGAGGGACCAAAGGGTCAAACAAACACCTAAAGAGAAAGTTTATAAGTAGTTTTTACCATTGCCAAATCCAGTCATGCTCTTGCCATTTCTGCAAACATTGAAAAAAAGATATGACAAAACGTATAGCTTTGCAATTTATGTGGAAATTACGTGGTTTGTTTGACTCGACAGCCATCGAAATGGATTTGTATATTACCCGGGGCTTAAAAGAGACCTGTGTCAATTGCAAGCTTATATGCATAGTATGTATATTATCATAAGTTAAATTCTGCAATGGCGGACTGGCCTGATTATATGTACATTAGACAATATGTGACTTTTTAGTATTTTAATAATAGTTTAACATACATTTATTTCGCAAAAAAAGAAGAATTTACAATTTTTCTATACAGAGTATATTTTTAGAAACTTTATATATTTACTGGTTACAAATATATATAGACCCAGTCCATAATGTTCAAATGTTTGTAGACAGAGGATATATGAAATAAAACATGTATACGTATATTCTAACATGAGTATCTATAGATACAGTAGAACCTGTCTAAATGCATACGCTTGGGACCGGTGAAAAATATGATTTAGACAGGTTATGCATTTAGACAGGTTCATTTATATGCACGGGTCCCAAGTCGGGAGCAGAACATTTTATGCTTTTAGAGAGGTATTCATTTACACAGGATACATTTAGACAGGTTCTATACTGCATGTATATATACAAAGAATCAAAGAATATATATAGGTATATCAGCACATATATATATAGCAAATTAGCACAGTGCATAATTACAGTATACTTGTATGTACATAATATACATGAGTGCACCTTCTTCACCATACCCTGTTCAGTACATATACCTAGGTATATTTATGTTAAAAGGAAGCAATAAGGCAAATTATGTTGTTAAATATATAACAGGATGTCCATAAAAGAAATATACCCAACAGTCCATGATTACATAAACATGTTCCAAACCCATCTATAATCTAATCTAATCTAACATATCTAGTATATCTGTGGGATGAGCCCAATAAATTTGGAATTGGGTATATAATTGATAATGGTTTCGAAGGTATAGACCGAGTCGAATTTAGAATGTTTTTATAGACAAATTTTTAGATGAAAAACCTGAATTTCAGACCCTTTAAATGAAACGTGTTATACAAAAGCACAGTAAATCTATAGTCACACTAGCCGAAAAATTTAAATTATTATAAATAAAATGGTTCAGAAAAAGTTCTTAACATGTCTCCAGGACACAACCGGTTTTTAAATATTTAAGCAGATAATACATCTCCACACCACCGAGCTATGTCGCACTTTTATACCAAAATATAAATAAATTCAAGAAATTTTTCTTGCACGTTGTCCGATGCAAACAAACTTCTACGACAATTAAACATATGGAAATATATTTATGTAATATACGGAACAAATATGTCTGAAAAATTGATGACGCATTTGTATCAGTGTTACCTCACCACTATAGAAATGTATAAATTTAATATCTCTTAAAAAATAGCAAGACCTGAATGCATATATATAGGGCCTAGCTACAATACAAAAATATACATCACAGAAAAACCTGCATTATTATATATGTACCTATTATACCGTTTACATTACGTTATATACGGTTAATGTATACCGTATTACATTTTTACAGCATCATTGTTTAAAATAGGGCTGTAAATGTTTTTTTCATTGCAGGTATATATACATATGGATTTTATATAGGTTGACCTTAATCGCCAATTTCCCCGTGATTCGTATACCCATCCACGAGTATTATAACTATCATTATTTAACCCGCTATGCCCACAATAGATTAAAATCTCCAGAAAATTGTATACATAAGCGTGCAAATGCGGATATACATACAGAGTATAGTTAACCAAAAACCATTTCAACTTAGGCTTATCGCAGAGCGCTTAAAGAGGATAGACTGGTCAATGTGTAGAAGCAGAGGAAAAATAAAATGGTGGTAAAACTAGAATTCATCTACTTACGAAGAAACGTGAGAATTAGCATGCATCGGATGTTATAGGGTTAACATGTTGGCCATGATGGTGCAGTACGCGCAATTACCGACGACCGGGACGTTACCGTCTCGTCCGTCGCAGAAACTGCTGCTGATTTTAATGCCAAAAAAGCTGCTTAAAAATGATAAAAGTCGTAGCGTTTATAACGGCAGGACGCAGCCATTAAAAACCCTCGCAGGCTACATAGACAAAAATGTCGAAGAAGGTCGGCCTTGAGCCTGCACGCATTCATATTGAATGAAGCTGATTTTGAAGCGAAAGGGTTAAGAAAAAAAAAAAAAAAAAACAGCCGCCATTATGGCTAAATCTCGTAGCCAGTGCGTTTGCAACTGCTGACGTTTTTGAATTAAAAACAATGCAAATCTACAGAAAAATCAGGTGGCTAACATCGACTAAAAACGAGAACTTTCGTCTTAAAATTTAGATTTTTAGGTAGCGAGAGGCTGAAAGAGGCTGCATCATGAAATGAAAACGTGGTTTTGGGTCGATCCCGAAATGCCCTGAATCTGCAATTTCCCCGACGGTCTGCAAACTGCATGACGCTCAAGCCACGCAACATTGCAAAATCCTTTAACCAAATAGAGACTGGGTTGTACCAAAGTCGGCTCCCTGCGGCAAGATGGCCGCAGACGTCGTTTATCCGAACAGCGACGGGATATGGGTTTATTAGCATCGCGGTGATGAATCGCTCATTGAATATACGACCGTCATAAATCGAGACTTATATGGATATGGTTTTCGTCCAACGATTAGTTTATCCGTGAATGTATATAAATGCATGCAGAACATCCATGGAATATGGATGGTCAAATATTCTGCAGGCCAGTGGTGGATTGGGTGTCAAAATAATGGTTGCCAAGATACATACAAAGGGGCCCAACAATTTTGGAAGAAATAGAATTTTCAAAAATAAAAAAGTAGAAAAACGATATACAATGACATTATTTGATAAATAATTGTATACTAAAAGCTATTATGGTTCATTAACATTTTTAACACGGTGTCAAATGTTAAAGGAGGCCATTTAAGGGCAAACTTGGATTAAGCAAGCTGACACCCTGGGTCGAATTAACGACAAAATTCCTAACATTTTATAAATTCTAAATACATAATATACGCAATTAGAGTAAGTTATACAAGCAATAAAATATGAATAGAATATATGATTTAGAATGACACCCTGTATATAAACCATATGTTTACATACAGGTCTGAGTCATAATGATAAGATTTCATATCTTCACATTTCTGTGTATACATATTGTCTACTCATGTTTTCAAATATTTTACATAAAAGCGAGTGGCTGTTTTAATTATGTATTTATAGAATTTTATATCAAAAACATGCCATTTTCTAAAAGTAGAACATCGATGACCATCGAACAATCAAATTAAAAATAGAGGTATATATTATATGCATTGTATAATACTAAGCACCATTATTGAACATCATGTTTCTGAATCTTCAAAATCTTCAAGAGAGGAAGCTAGGAAGGGCAGCATCTTATCTGTAATATCGACACCTATTTGGGTGTTTTGTTTGGAAACATAACACTTCTTCGAAATCTTCAATATGATAAAACATGCACAATTTGATAAGCAATTGTCTAGTCTACGTTGGGTGAAGCTTAAAATAAGAGTATACGGATAATCAGAAGTTTCATCGATTTTGTATGTCTAGAACGCCCAATCCGATAATGAAAAATGAGGGAAAAATGATAGACAGAAATATTCAATTAAAATGTGTAGACATTTTTTTTTCTTCTTGGATATTGGTTTTTCCGCTTAAAACGCAGCATACAGTCGATATGGACCTCTGGAGATTTTAAGCAGGCCTATATTAGGCTTATAAATTACTACAAAACCATAATACACATATTACCATAAACATAAATACATTTGGAAATTTTAATTTTTTATACCTCAAGCACATTGGACATTTTCTTATTAATTTAAAATATTTTTTTTATAACAACGTATATTCCATAACCAGTAGTTTTTATATTTTTAAATATTCTCATCAATCCTTGGTCTGCATTTTGGATTTGACATGTGTTATTCCATATTGTATGTTACAAAATATTGAGCCACATTGCGTGAACACGGTCATTTAAAGCGGTCACTTATACACGTAAACTATAACCACGTATCATATACAAATGTAATTTCATGGTATAAAGTTTAAGAAAAAACATAGTTTACGATTTTCGTCACACTCTGTATATGATGACACTATATGCATTATTCCTGTATAAGCTTTTGGAGAATATACATTTTCATGGTAATTTTATATGGCGTTTTCTGGTATAAAACTGTGTGATGCAAGTTAATTTAATTTCTTTTATACAAAATGTGCCATTTTTTTCTCTCTTTAAATTCTTATTGCTGGTTATGTTTGACCTCCATTTTTACCTTAAAAGCAGTCAGTGACCTATAGTTCTGAGCTAAACATAGCTCGACAAAAGCGTTGCTTTACACCTTTTGAAACTTTCAATACTCTTAGATAACTTTTAATAAACAATCGCGAAAACTTATTATAAAACTTAAAAACGTACAAATTTATTGGGACAGTTAAGGTTATAATGCTAATATGACGTTATGTGAAAAACGGCCATTGAAAGAAGAGTCCAAAATATCGTAAAATGCATATATTATATGTATACATATACTACATTGAAAATCATGACAAAAATGTCAGCATATTTTTTTTCTTAAAATATATAGGGCAAATAATGCAATACAAACATGCAAATGTAAACTAGCAATAATGGCATTACCGTAAATTTTTCTCGAATAAAATTGGAAAATTTCAATCTTTATACATTTATATATTCCAATAAATAATACTGCTTCACATATATAAAGACTATATATATTTGAATGTAGTAATGCGGGATATATATTTTATTCAATATTGTAGGATCATGGTAAAGGATTCCTAACGGTTCTAGGAATTTACTCTATATCGAATATGAATTCAACGTTTCGGTTAATATGTTAAATTTCGATTGTTCAAATTACGTGCTTAGATTTTTTTTTAATAGAAAAGTATGGGCCATTCCAAAATTATGTCACACCTAGGGGGTGGGTGGGTTGTTTGTTTTTTGTGACCAAGGGAATGGGGGATTGTTTGAAATGGGATCAAAGTTTGAAAAGATTGAATTGTATAGAGAAATATATCATCACTCATGATACGATGCTGATTGGATTTTATGCCAGTATTTACACAATTATTTTGAACAATATTAAATAAAATTAAACAACTAATATGTATATTCTCATATGAATTTTATATTACTTGAATTTTTCTTTTTTTTATATGTTTTTATATATAAATTTATACCGAATATACACAATAGGTGACTACAAGTGCCCAATATATAGGTGTCTTCACCTAAATTGCAGTTGCAAGGTTTATTACTGCCTTAAGACGCTGGATGTCATAGAAATATCCTATGACATGCATATGCACATATATATATTAAAATAAACTTTCAAGTGTGGATTATGCAAGATCATCAATGGCACTTAAAAACCTTGAGGTTTCATAAAAAAATATAAAGCTTTTGATAAATGTATAAAAATTTCAACTTCAAGCACATATTTCACCTCTTTATAAATTTGAAATCATAAATCTTTATAATGACTGCAAAGTTGCTTCGAATAAAAAAAGCCATGCAGACCACGTGATCATGTAGTTAAGAGTAAATTACTGACATCGTGCATCTACAACACCTACTAATTTAATCTAATCAATACAATCGAGCAATTAAAGTAACGTTCAAGTAAGGCGTTAATTATTACGTGGAATGCAGCGTGCGTGATGTGAAACCTGAGACCATGTCATTTCATCATTAGTTAATTGTCAGAAATGTAAAAATACCGCAACCAACCTCCTTTGTTAAATTATAACGCCTGTCTTATCAAATACATAATAGTATTTATACTCCTCAACGATATTTCAGTTTCCATGTTGTTTTAACGCATAATTCCAGGCCAAATATAGTTTATAATTAATCAATGATTAGCATTGGTTTTTATAAGCTGTTAATGAACTCTTGTATGGATAAAATAATTCAAACACGCATAAGGCACAAGAATTGTATATTTAGAGGCATCAGAAATCCATCAATTATAAAAACAGTAATACATGCATGCATCATCAATGATTTATACTTGTGTGTTTAAGCATTTAACTGCATTTAAACAGTTATTTAAACTGCAAATCAAGCGTAATCCGAAAACAATAAGGAATGTGCCTTATCTTATACTTCGTAATTTGGTAAAAATAATAATAGCTGCAGTGTTACATGTTGTTAAAGTGAATGCGAGGAAGATGTGGGACTTAAACTACGGTGTCGTCGATATTTTGATAAACTGCCAAAAAGTTGACAAACGTGTAAAGGACCTTATGAAGTAAAGCGTGAAGATTTTTAAGGGGGATTACAACCCAAACCCTTTCAATGGGTAAATTTGCAAAGACACTCACTGCCAAATAAAAAAAAGATGAAATAAAAATAAAAATTGTTTAAAATAACTTATCAAATCTGCAAGGATATAGGATATCCTTTTCAATGGGTCGGGTTTGCGAAGATACTCACAGTTGAATGAGTGAGGTTTGGGTGGGGGTGAGAATTGTTTTTGGTGGCTTCATGGATCAGCAAGGGCCTCCACTTGTCGTATTTCACTTTGAAATGGTAGATTTAAAAAAAATTAATATACAAGTTTGAAAAATGTCCGTTATTTTGCATACGCTGCCAGCAGGTGGCAGCATGAGATAGGCAAGTTGTGAGTGAAAAAAATAAAATAATTTAATTTTAAAAAATCTACTATACTTTAAAATGAAAAATGACGAGCGAAGCCCCTTGCTAATTTGATAAGTTATTTTAAACAATTTTTATTTTTATTTAATCTTTTTTTATTTCACTGTGAGTGTTTTTGCAAATTTACCCTTTGAAAAGGAGTTGTAATCCCCCTTAAAAATCGTCACGCTTAACATGTAGTTCCTTTTCACGTTTGTCAACTTTTTGACAGTTTGTGAACCCTTTAACGAATGCAATGCTAGAATTTCCAAATTTGCACTTTGAAAATCATTTTAAACAGAAAAGACTTGATTAAGGGGTACAAATTCATTGCAACAAAACAAGCATGCCTCATCGGTACAGAGATGCTACATTTGTAACAGTTACATATGCACCTTTAGTTGTACCCCCAGCTACATATGTTTAAGTAACACGTGTATCATGCGTAACATGGGACCCAAACTATAGTACGATATACCCCCATTGTTACCGACTTATTACATCACATACTGTATGGCATACTTGTGACAATTAGTATGTTATTCACGCATTATTCATTGCATGAGAGTGGAGAGAAAATCATATAGTTAAATTTTTCCCATGTTTTCAGTTCTGCATGTTTTTGTAAAATATGTTTAAGTTTTAAAAAAAATGATTATTACATTCTGAAAACATGTTTATTGCATAGAGGGGAAGTGCATGGTATACTAAGACATACTATAGATTAAAAACATGCAAAGCAAGTTCTGCATGTAAAGAATGTAATAATATTTTAAAGTGTACAATTGTTCTGAATTCCGAAAGTTACGCTTCTGCTAATAATTTTATGTGTATACATTTGGCAACAAATTAAGACTCTAGATTATACAAATATTATTATTTTAATTTACGATCTGCAAAAATTCAAAACGCGTAACTGGAAAAATGTGCAAAATATATATAACTTATTACTGGTTGTTTCGCAAACAACAAACGTTATTACAATTATATAATCTGATATATTTTAATTAAGATATATAATTACTAAATTCCATTTCGATTTTCGATTTCTGTTTAAACCTTATACCGACTAAATTTCTTTGCATTACTTGAATTTGGGTATAGCTTGCAGGCACTATGACCTATAATTAAAACTTTTGGCGATCAAAACCAAGTGTATAATGCAACGAAATTTAGGTGCACGGTAAACTTTGAAAGGCATTTATAAACTGCATTAGAAATTACAATATGTGATACACCCTGTATATCTACAAGCTTAAGGGACCGTTTAAAAATTATGTCACACCTAGGGGGGTGGGTTGTTTGGTTTTTGTGACAATTGTGACCAAGGGGTGGGGGTGGTTCGGTAATGTGACATCACACAATAAAAATTTATTTCAAACTTTAAAAAATATGCCGTAAATTTTTTTTTTTTATTTTTTAACATTTGAAATTATGAATAGCAAACGGGAAAAAAGATTTGGGTCCTGTAGTGACTTAAAACTTTCTTCCCGATAAAATTAT
>JAQGBW010006427.1:0-10637 GCA_034698625.1 Julus scanicus
GAATTAAGCCAACATAGAAATGTGTAGGGTGTTGCCGTGACATAGCGTGACATAGAAGAACATGGGCGACATAACGTTAACATAACGTTCAAATGTGCAGGAGCCTGTACTGTGTATGTGTAACTTCTATTTATGCACACAGTATGTACGAGGGGCGGTCAAAAAGTCATGCATATTCGTTTATTATTTGAAAACCAGATGTCGTACAAAAAAACTGAAATAGCCGTTTTAAAGAGCAGGAAATCTGGTTTTAGATCACTACATGGCGCCACAATTCATGCAGAATTTTGAACAAACTATCAAAAACAAAATGGCGCCTCACAAGAACAATTCATGCAGAATTTTGAACAAACTATCAAAAACAAAATGGCGCCTCACAAGAACAAGTGACAAAAACATTAGCTACAGCAGTTGATGCAATAATCAATGTTTTAGTGGGAAACATTGAAACATTCGCCATACAGCCTCCACCTTTCACCAATCAATTTCCATTTCGTTAGTCCACTAAAGCAACACTTGAGTGGTCAAAAATTCCATGATCACCATGATGTGAAACTTGCGGTTCAGCAATATCTGTATTGACAATCTACGAGAGAGTTATAAACAATCTCATCAAACGTTGGGAGAAATATGTCAACAAACCCTGGTTCTGCATTAAAAAATAGTAAATTTCCTGCTCATTAAAATGGCTATTTCAGTTTTTTTGTACGACATCTTTTTTTTCGAATAATAAACGAATATGCAACACATTTTGACCGCCCCTCGTACAACTATAGAAAAATAAAAAGGTAGAAATAAGTGTTTTATCTGAATCAAAGATCGGTAGGATCAAGGCCATTTCTCGATTTAGAATTGATTAGAATTCAATTACCCATATGGCATATGCATGTTTTTCGACTTTACACAAGTCAACGACACGTGAACACATCGTGCAGTGTGTTATTTAGTTTATGACATCGAAGATTTCCATCAGTTTTAATCTTGCCAACAGAAACATTTGTTCCACACCAATGGACCAGCTTGTGTTCTCAATAACGAAATCTTACTCAGATCATGATTGTGTTTGGATTTGTTCTATAGATGCTGCAGATAGCATAATAGTAAATGTAATGTTTCGCTATTATGTGTCGCAGTAACAGACAAAGTCAAAATCCATTGGGTAAGGATTTTGTTGCACGACATAATATTGCTAGGCAACGTTTAACTGAAATTGAACTCGCCAAATGTTGTTTTTGTGCACGGCAATCCCACGCGAAATTAATATCATCATTGGCTAACATCAAGGCTTCTTTTCTTCTATTTATACAGTTTGTTGAGCACAGATTGAAGAGTGACCCCATGGAAGTGGTATTTATTGATTGCTGGACAGCATGTTACAAACATTGGCTCATGAGCAATTCGCACCATTCGCCTTATGCACAGTTACGTCAAGAATAGCATCACGTGACTTTTAAGGCATATTGGACAGATGACAAAATCTGGATAGCCTTATTTCAGTTCAGCACTCTCTGGGGGCAGATTTCCATTATGCTCAATGCATTTAGCATTACGAGTGGTTTTCATTGCAATATCAAGTCCGTTGTAAAATAAATAGGTGAGACCGGGGCACAGTTTAGAATTCATTTTTTTTTGGGAAACATATTTATTTTGTAGCATTTTAAAAGAATAGCACAGTAATATACAAGCCTTTAGGATCTGTATACATTTTGTCATCGTTTTAGAGCAACTAGTTTTTTTGCTATAAAAGATTAAAGTTGGTGGCGCGGAGTGTACCGGTGTGCCCCTATACCGGTGCACAGTGGAACATGGCTTGGGGTACAGTGGTCGACGCGAAATTACGACAAATTTTAATTTAATTCAGCATGTCAATTTAAAATTCTAAGTATAAATTACAAAAACGATTAAAGTTAACCGTAATTACAGCAGCTTTCATATTTTCACTGCTTGTCCAAATGTGGTTTTTTTTCTGTGATTGTGAACCATTTTTACTTTAAAACATAAATTTAAGCATGGTTTTTATTTAAAGTTATGATTAATGAGAAAGTATACAAATATTTTCCAAAATCATTAATTGGAGTATGCTGGGACATGTCCCACTGTACCCCTTAATGTTGTGGTCCACTGTACCCCGTATAACCAATTTGATTTCAATAAAGCCTTACAGCTGACCACCTGGCCAATTAACATAAACTTTAGTTTGAATTTATAGCTGGATATATACACTTGGCAATGGTATATTGCAGCATAACTAATGTTTTATAATTACACCTAGAATAAAAATCAAATTGCGAGTTAAATAATCACTTTTCAAGAACAAAAACTTTAACTGCAAATATTTTTTTCTACACTCGTGTCAGATCGCAGAAATTTTGGTTAATGAAAGAGTGCTGCATACAGCCTCTTTTCAAACCCAAAAGCATTGGGTTGCTGTCAACTTGCTGATAAAACCTGATTTTATAAAGACGTTGTACCACTGTGC
The DNA here is from genome assembly GCA_034698625.1 of Julus scanicus. NCBI lineage: Eukaryota > Metazoa > Arthropoda > Diplopoda > Julida > Julidae > Julus > Julus scanicus. The sequence continues at coordinate 2,480 of JAQGBW010006427.1, forward strand.
CCCGGTCTCCCCTAAGGTCCATACGCCATCAGGGGTGCAAAACCACCTGAATGAGGCTGAGTTTGAAAGGCGTTGGTTTCAAAGCATGACGATACTGATAATGGATTAAAGTCACGTGATGCCCTACGTGACGAAATCTTAAAAGGTCCGTTGATTTAAAAGCGTTGACCTTAAAAATATAAAATGCTGTCGGTGACTTTAAGTGTTATATCGACGTATTATAGAGCTTTTTGGGGACTGTTGTAGCTTACTGCAATTTAGGTTTCCCAGTACGCTGTAGCCAATATTGACAAAATGCCAGTTTGTGTTAGACCATGTAATCCCATGGGAAGAGTTCTCGGAAAACAAATTTGGTCAGTGGTTGGAGTTATCCCTAAAGGGGTGCTTATCCAATAACGGTCTTAAGCTTATTACAAACTATGTATATATACGACGGTAGTTGCCTTATAGAGTGGTCCTGCAATTGAAATTGGTTTCAAAAGCAAAGGCATTATGTTCTTGCGTTGAAGATGTATTTTTCTCAAAAATGGGTCCAATATCTCCAGCATGATTTTACTTTCAGTTTAATTCAACTCAACATTCGGGCAATACACAAGGCTGATATATGTTATGAAATTAATCTTGTCTAATGTTGCCAAATAAACTTCCCGGAACGTGAAATTAGTAATTCGAGCACATAAGTCACTTTTAAATGTGGCAATTAATTACAGCTTATAACTGTATTAAACTAGGCTGATGTTTTCTAAAGCTGATGTAAAGTTGATAAATAAATGTTTACAAACATTTATGCATGCAATAATGAAGTGGCCATCATCATTAGCACAATATGATTATTTAATTATTTAATGTTGTTTCCACTGAACAAAGTGGCGGATTTTACAGGGCAACTAATGGACAAGTGCCGCCAGGGCCCTAACATAAAAAAGCCCAGCAAGAATTTTAAGCAGAATTGGCAAAATATAAAAGCGGAATTGCACTTTTTTGTGCTTAAATGTCGCAAATTATTCCTTTTAACACTTAATAATCTCGCCCCCAAATTCGGAAACGAACATAAGACAATATTTTGTCTTATTAATTCAGTGTGGTTTTTCTGTTCTAGAAATGCAACTTTTGTGCATGAAAAGGGCCATTTTTTAAAGTAAAAGTGTGATTTTTTTTTAAGGTAGAAACGCAAAGTTCCTGCATTAAAATGGCGATTTTTTTTAAGGTAAAAACGCAAATGTCTTGCAATAAAATTTCAATTTTTCTGTTTTAAATATGTAATTTTTATGCATTGATAGTGGGATTTTACTTTAGTAAAAGTAAGATGTTTATGATAAAAACGCAGTTTTTCTGCATTAAAAGTGAGCTTCCTAAAATTTAAGAAAATAAAACAACACTACATCGAACAAAATAAACTACATGAATTTTTACCTTCAACGCCTTCATACATAGTTCAATAGAGTAGAACCTGTCTAAATGCATAAAATGTGCCCGTCCCGACTTGGCCAGGCAACCCATGTATAAATGAACCTGTCTAATAGCATATTTGTCCACAGTCCCAAGAGTATGCTTTTAGACAGGTTCTACTGCAACAAGGCATATAAAAAATTCTTTGAAATAGGTCCACTTGGATATTTGCGGCCTGGGCCATTTTACTTAAATTCGCCACTAGAGCCTGAACAGTGTTTAGTATTCTGTTCAACTATGCTCACCATAAATGAAAAAATTCTTATAATTTTATAAGAAAGTAAAGTGCTATAACTGAATTTTTTGTAAACTCTTCCTACCACATTGTCCTCAATTGATCGCTTAAAATGGTTGTTTGATGACCATAAAATCCAGATCTCACGGGTTTAAATTTTGTATTAAACTTCATTGAATGAAATTTGAACATTATACCGCTATATTTTGGCAATGCTTTTAGCCCTGTATTTTTATCTTCTTTTCTATAGTTTCAAATTGAATTCTAACCGCATCTTCTTTTCATTTGAAGGCTTTTCAAGTTAAATGAGAAATCAATATTGGACAGAGGACTCGTCAGCACTTTTTTTTAAAAAAGTTTTCCGTAGAATTTCATCACGAATTCTATATATAAACTTTTGTCGATGTAACATGAACTCCGTTCCTCGAAAAGCAATTTTAGTTTAAGATAACATCGGTAATTTGATGTGACTTATTCATTGCTGTAGCTGAAGGTAATAGGTTTATCGGATGAACTTATCGCCAATTTCGCCTTGTCTAAGAAGATTAGTAATTGATTACTGCTGATGGATCATCCGTTCGCAATTTGATATAACGAATTGCGATCAATCACTGACTTATTAAAAAAGTTGAATACGGAATGAATATCTGGCTTGCATTGATCAAAAGAAAGATTAAAACAATCTGTTCAAACTAGGCTTAATTGGCAATTCTTATATACTATCGTATAAATACGTTAATAAACAAGGAATTGTATAAAGCTTCTTAGAAATGTAGCTTTGGGCAAACGTAATTTCGAAACTGTTTTAAACCTTTTAATAAAATGAACAGATTTGCTTCTCTTCATTCGTCATGTCCTAGACAAACTGTTTATCTTGAATGTTTATACGGAAAAAAAAGAGCACGATGAATCTAAATTAAGGTGAAAAAGCTATAAACGCCTGATTATCGCCCTATGCTAAAAACCTACACATACACACTTACCAAACTACCCTTTAACGAACTTTCACAAATTTATATTGATGAATGATGGATTTTCAAAAAAATAATTAAATGATCATGACATGTTACCTATGAAGCTTTTGACATAGTACGTTTATAAAACGGAAAATAGTTGATGTGCTTTAAGATACATATATTTACGATCACGAAATGGATTTCATCATAGCTGAAAACCAATTTTGATATATTTTTATGGCCACCTACCACAGTTAGTCAAAAAAACAACAGCTCGAGCTTTATCTCTTAACTGCATTTCAAGCTTAAGGGAATTACAACCCTATCTATCCCTTTCAATGGGAAACTACAACGACACTCACAGTCAAACATAAAAAGATTAAATAAAAATAAAAATTGTTTAATATAGCTTTATAAATCAGCAAGGTCATGTACATGTCATGTTTCACGTTAAAATAGTAGATTTAAAAAAATTAAGACATTATTTGAATTTTTGCACTCACAACTTGCCTATCTCATGCTGTCAGCGTGTGCAAAATAACGGACATTTTTCAAACTTGTATATTAATTTTAAAAAAATCTACCATTTCAAAGTGAAAAACAACAATATGATGCACTTGATGATCCATCAAGCCACACCAAACAATTCTCACCCCCACGAAAACCTCCCTCATTTAACTGTAAGTATCTTCAAAAGTTCGACCCATTGAAAATTATAGAGCCATACTTAAAAATTGACTTACTATTTTATTCTAATCTGTTTTGAGCTTGGATGGATTTCATCCTGTGACCACAGCTATTGTCACAAAACAGCACAAGTTATAGGAGGCTTATTTTTCATAAAATCATTATAATTGAAATTTGTGCCAAATGAGCCTTATTCCAAATTGCCTTTGAGCATGATGTAGCTGTGTAGACAGATGTAACCCATATTTAAGCAGATTGTTGTACTTGCTCGATTTGTTTTAGTAAGTCTTAATTGATTTTGGGTTTTTCGTTGCAATGGTACATTTATATTCGCTATTGAGCCTCTGAAAGTAGTCTTGTGCGTTGTTTCAAGTTGCTGAAAAAAGCAAATATTGCCAATGGATGCTTCTACCATCAATCAAGATCACTCATTAGTGATAAAAGCTTATATACAAAACTGCATCTGTATGCGCCATTGCTGCAGTTCATTGTTTAATAGCGTGTTGTTTTAACTCAAATGGACATGTGTTTCCGGCCGGTATCCTTCGTTCCCAGACGATAACTGAAATGTTTGCAGCGTATGCAAATAGAAAAAAAGGCTGAGATTTAATGAAAGCTTTATAATATATTACAGCCTATCGTGAAGGACTTTGAGAAATGTATTCGCAAATCATTCTTTAGAACCCTTTGTTATCTTCTGATTAAACTAATAGCTTAATGAATTAAATTACAGTGTATTTAAAGTAAACAAGAATTTTATAACAAAACGTCAGGATTGTGTTAGTGGCCAGGACGCAGGCACTTTTAAACAATAGGATCTGCGTAAGCAGATTCACAGCCGTTAGCCGTTACATGCCAGTACTGAAAGCTACAGTATTCTCAATTTTTTTTGCTGCAGATTGTTTGCGTTATATTTAAAGTATAATATAATGCGAATTCTATTAAATGTACTTTTCAAAACTGACTGGAAAAAAGTATGACGTTGTTATCCGAAGTTATAATTATTACCAAAGGATAGTCATACAATTATAGAAAGTTTAACAGTGATTTTAATGTATACCCTGGTGAAAAAAACAATAGAGATTTCTATTGTTTTCTATTGTTATTTGGAACGTTGTTTTCTATTGGTATCAATAGAAAATTTCTATTGGTTTTATTGGTTTCAATTGTTTTCTGTGGTTTTCTGTTGTTTTCTATTGTTCAGTCAATACAGCTAAACCGTAGAAGTCAATAGAAGCCAATAGAAGTCAATAGATAAACCATATAGAAAACAATTAAAATCGATAAAGTGTCCAAATTGAAATAGAAACCAATAGAAATCTCTATTGTTTTCTATTGTTTTTTTTCACCAGGGTAGTAAAATGGGGGAGTTGGGTATAATTCCATTTGGAATTGTGGATTTCACCTTAACATCACAGGCCAGTCCACATGGTGGACTTTCTGGTTTGCTTTCTAAAATTAGTTTACATTCTAAGTTAAATTGTACGAATTTCACGATAATATTTACATTGGAATATTATATAATTTTACTTGATGTATGCTAAATAACAATTATTTCGATTGAGAAATGCCGGTATATAACTACGTTAAACTTCAGTTTTCTTAATTTGAGATTATGTCTGACAGCATCTGACATGGGAGTTGAATATGATTGTATAAATGATGTAATTAATTCGATTTGTGGAATACCGGATGTCACTTACCGTTCTTTACGACTTTGCAGTAATTGCATTAAAGTGTAACCTGAATATATAATTTGATTATTTAATTAACGATATGCAAGTTTTCACGATAGTGAATATAGCAGCGTTATAGTTTTTCCTATCTGTAGCCATATATAGTAGTTTCTGACAAAATCAATAGATGGATTGGAAAATTCGGAAGTGGCAAATTCCTCAGCTTACATTGTCACTTGCTATCTGTAGTCATTGTGAAATTCATTTTGAAATACGCGTGTCTGTGTTCAGCAAACCGCTTGATACGGGTCTGCATCAGCAATTTTCTTCGCACTATGATGCCATTACAAAATCCCATTATGCATTTGTAATGGCAAAGACCGCCATTATTTATGGAAGCATATTATGAAGAAATCAATTTTTACTAGTTCATTGACCCTAGATTCGCTTCACCATTTTTAATGCTCGACAACACATGCCGAGCCAAAAATATGCGCTTAAGTGTGCGAATTTCAAGCGATAATCAGACATGTTTGGATGAGTAATTGCGATTTATGAGTGTAGGGATCATAATGACAATTGAGCAAAAAAGTCTTTCTTGAATTTTTGGCTCAATTGCAATTCATGAGTAAAATCGTAAAACTAATTGCTTCATTACTGGAGAAAGACAAAAGTATGTGATTCCTCACTGTGGACTCACTTTTAAATATTTTGAACGGAATGATTGAAGGTAATGTGAATAACATGTTTCAAATCTTTATTTTCCATGAAAATCCTTTAAAAGCTTATGATTACCGATGCCTTGTTTAAAATTTGATCTAAAATGTGATCATACGATGGGCGGTCAAAAAGTCTTGCATATTTTATTATTCGAAAACCATATGTCGTGCAAAAAACTGAAATGGCCATTTTAAATAACAGGAAATTTGGTTTTAGGTCACTACTTGAATGTGATTCCTCACTGTGAACTCTTTTTTAAATATTTTGAACAGAATGATTGAAGGTATTGTGAATAACTTTAATAACAAGTTTTAAAATATTTATTTTTCATGAAAAACCTTTAAAAGCTTATAATTACAGATGCCTTGTTAAAAAATTGATCTAAAAATGTGATTATAAGAGGGGCGGTCAAAAAGTCTTGCATATTCGTTGATTATTCGAAAACCAGATGTCGTACAAAAAAACTGAAATAGCCATTTAAAAGAGCAGGAAATTTGGTTTTATGTCACTACTTAATTGAAGCCACAATTCATGCAGAATTTCAAACAAAATATCAAAAACAAAATGGCGCCTCACTTGAAAGCGTTCTTGCGAGAGGAACAACGAAGTGTTATTCGTTTTTCAGTGATGAAAGGCATGAAACCGAGTGAATTTTATAGTGAAATATTAGGAGTTTATGATGACAAATGTGTTTCACTGTAATTTTATATTGATTACTGTTTTGTTTTATTTTCAGATTTAGAACTTTCTGAACTTTGACGCTAACCATCAGCTACGGGGGCTTATGGATCCTGTGTTAGACCAGTGTTGAATGGGTTACGTCGAATCCCACGAGTGCGTATCCGTAACCCGCAGCGCCCCCCCACGGGCTCCATTGATTGACTCCCATTGGTCTAGCGTTCGTCCTCGGAATCACGCGGGTTCGATTCCCTGGATCGAAAGGAACCTAAGCTCCTCCCTCGATTGCAGATGGCTTTGGGCGTCGAAGACATCTTAAATAAGGTAAGGTCCTAATTATTCCAAAATTGTTGAATGTAGTGTTCATTGTTCATCTAATGTGATTTTGGGACATGTACTTGATGGACAGACATGTCTTCCCAATGAAATCTTTATTTTCGATCATAAGGGAATTAATGTATAAAGTTATACATGCCCTTTGTAATATGTCTGTTCAATAAGATATGTTCCTTATGCTATTTCAATTTCCCCCCAAATCTAAGCAGGCATATCATTACAATTATATTATCCATTTGTTATTTTATGACTTTTATATTAGCAAAATAATTCTACTCCAGTATATTTATGCTTTCTACGGTTATTAAATCCAATATATTTTCATTTCGTGACATGTTGTGTAATGACAGTATTCCACTTTCGATTGTCGAAATTAGTTGTATACAATTTGAGAAAAATAATTTATTGTTAGAAAGAAATACATTTTGTATCAATCAGATGCAGAGCATGTTAACATGAAATATTTCTTTGAATCAGGTTTGATTTGATCTATAAAAAAAAACTCATCAAACATTTTTTTTCTATACTCAAAGATTTATGCACAACAGTTTGACTTCTTTAAATTAAATGGAAAAATGACATCCTTTCAGATTTCATTTTCCATTGCTAAATGTTTTCTATGTTATCTTCCATGCTGGTTTGTCGTCATTTTCCACAATCATACTCGTTCGAGATTTGTATGTAAATATACATTCAGTTGATCGATATTATACTTGTATATGTTTTTATATCCAAATGAGATTCTGTATAGGAAACTGCGCTAAACATCTACCAAGAACACCCACAGGTTTCAAGTAATGAAAGCAGTTTTGAGCTTGATTTTCCAATTTAAATTGACATCATCTACACAATGTTCCTGTTTTGTGCAATGATACTGTAAGATTGAATTTGGTTCATGTTTGGTTATTTGAAAGTTCCTATACGGGTTTGTCCTCAGATTTTGTATAAAGATGTTAAAACAAGGAATCATTGCACACGCTGCCAGCAGGTGGCAGCAGAGACTGAAAATGAACTTACATTTTTCAAACTCATTTATTAATTTAAAAAAAATCTACTGTTTCAAAGCGAAAAACGACAATCAATTTCAATTGCTTATTTATCAAGCTATTTTTTTAAAAAAATTATTTTAATATTTTTGTTTAGCTATGAGTGTTTTAAAATTTCATCCATTGAAAGTGATATATAGTCTGATTCACCATACAACGAAAATTTTAAGGTGGTAGTATAAATAGTGACATCGATATTGGTTTGGAAAATTTGACTTCAGTAATTGTATGCCATCAAGTTTTGAAATGCATGTACTAGTATTTGAAATGTTGTCCTTAAGGTGCGTTTACACCGCACCAAAAGCAAAAGCAAGTTTTCGAAAACATGTTTTTGAAACTTTACGGTGTGGACGCTCCACAAAATATGTTTTTTGC
>JAQGBW010006428.1:0-10636 GCA_034698625.1 Julus scanicus
GGGAAAACGCGACGTCGGTCAGACGCATTTTACGACGTCTTTACGACGTCTTCACGTCGGTTTGTGCTACGTGGGAATTGTCTGTTATAGTCGACTTTATGTAATGAAGCACCAAGGTCAATTTCAGTTATTAAGAGGGCTTGGATAATGCCAAAATGAATGCAGTAAAACGTGAATATATCGAAAATAGTATTTTTGTAAACATCTTAGCGAATATAACACGTTACAAAACTACAGCTGGGGAATAATGTTTTCAAATGGCTTTCATTTGTATTCCAAATAAATCGTTAAATGATACTATAGATATAAATGAGAAACGTCATAAAAATTTGTATTCGAAATACATGGTGTCTAAAATTTATTTTTGCACGTTTCATCCAATAAAGAAAATCAACTACACTGCAGTTTTACACTTGTTAAATTGTACTGATCGGGTACGTAGTTGCAATGAAAGTTTAGAATGCTTATATTTTATTATTATCATAACATTTCATGATTCATGTATACAGTTCCCAAACTGGAATGCAAGGTAGCCAACTGATAGCACAACCAAACCTTATTCTATAGTGACAAAGGGGTCCATTTCCATTGCTTTATATAATCGTGTTACGATATAACACAAAGTAGTGACATTTTTCAACACAATATACATAGTATGTATCTCAATAATTTTCAGCACGCCATCCCCTAAACTTCCACGGAACACCTGGGGAACCTTAACGGTACACCGGTTGAAAAACACTGGACTGTAAAGATTAATTTCGGACACACTGTACTTTTAATATGTTGATTCATATTTACTAACCCAGTCATGATTAATGCAGTCATACAGCAAATACATGCAGTGGTAGAAATTTTGTAATGAATTCTACGAATACAATATCACTTGTCAAAACAGGTGTATTTATCGAAGATTTTACCATGCGTATCCGCTTCGTCATGGCGTTCCTATAAAGTTATTACCAGCAATGCAAAACAATTATAAACGCATTTTTGATTTTAGATATGCTTATCTTATTACCCCATGTATAACCGAACTGTAATGTTTAGTACAGACCAGAGCAAACACAAAACAGAATAAGGGGTTTCGAAAACATGTTTACAAGGTAAGTTTGCTCATCGTATACAGTCTTTGGTAGGAGCGCTATTACCAGCAAATTTACAAAATTTACAAAATATTTTTTCGGTGCATACACTATGTTTTTTTGTAGGTTCGCTAGGTTTGAAATCTGCGTTTCGTGTTTCCTTTGGTGGATACCCACCTCAAAGGTTTTGGCTAACATTTTGCCAAAAAAGTGTTTCCAAGAGAACCTTTTGGTGTTCGCTCAAGATTCAGTCCAGATCAAAACAAAAAATGTTTGCTGTTCATGGCGCATCTACCAAGGTCTGTATATACCATGACGTAGTGCATTGACCCGTGCTTTCTAGAGAAAACGCCAGTTTTTGACCATTGTATACATGCCTTGGTAAGAGCGCCATCAACAACCACACAGCATTAACTCCGTTTCGAAATGCTTTTTTGATGTGGACACTATATTTGGACAAACCTGTTCATGAAACCACGTTTTGACAAATTGGTTTGCAAGAAACCCTGTTTCTGTTTCGTGTTTGTTCTGGTCTGTACCAGGCATTAGGGAGCTAAAATAGTTGCTTACTTTACAATTCCATCGTTATATGAACTGGAAAAAAACAAAAGCTGCTTTTGTTAACAAAAATGGATTGTTTTTAAAGTCTGTCAAATTTATCAGTTAATTCACTGTCAGAATATTATATGCAAGAAGCAATGGCAAATTGTACAAAAATACGTGTAAATCTGTTGCAATTGACGGTCCAGACTTTACCAGTATCTAAATGGCTATTTTTTGGTAAACCCAAGTAGATAACAAGTCTGGAGTACATATCAATTAAGCAATGGGTTAGATTTGGCTTCGAGTTGACTTCTAGGTCAGTTATAGAGGGTGTCGTGACGCAAGGCTACCCGTTCATTTCATCGGAATACAGTGCCTATAAATACGGTCGGAGTTGATTATGCCACCAGGTGTGATTCCACCTGCAAATCTATAAATCGAAACGGCGAGGTTTGCACTGCAGCTCTTGATTTACGAGTATTTTTATATTGGCGCTCTATTTACAATAAAACGCGTTTGATTTCGTATTCGTCAAACACACAAATGGTGGCGCGGGTGACACACTGGCAGTAGTGAAAAGGAGTAGAGATTCAGCAGCAGTTTAAAGTACGGGGGTAGGCAGAAATCCACTGAGAACCATCAATGACTCTTGCCTTTTCTGGAGGTGCGCACATGTGCTGCATGCCCTTGAATTAGCTATACAATAGCACTAGAACACAAAGAAAACACTTGGGAGCGTCGTATAGTAAACTACCGAAAAGCCTGATTTTTTTAACAAAAATTTTAGATGAAAAGTACCCAGTGTCATTGTTGATGTCTCCTTGACAATCTTTGCGATTGGAGGAATCACGCCAGTTGCAATCATGCACGCCCCCTAGCGGCCAATACAAGAACAAACTTTCTCTAGTTTTAGAGTTTAGTCCTTGGACACAAGTCCAAATAAAGTATTGCAGTATTATGCGAGAAAACTGTCCATACCACTGCATTTGGAGGTAACAAATGACAGGGCATGTTCTAAGACACTGTCTAGTACTTAATCAGCTCAAAGTGTGTGGAATGTAAACTCATGCAAGCTGCCTAGTGTGGTTTACAGGCAACTAATTGGGCAAGAAGTAACAGTGTCAATCAAAATAATGCAAAATAAGGCTCAATTTCGCAGTCTTAAAAAGTTGGATTTGCTTCAGATGAGTGCCGGACTAGTTTCACCGGACTAAACGCTTGGATTTGTATCATATGTGTGCCTAAAAAATATATAAGCTAATTTCATTTAAAAGATGAAATTAGTTGCACGTTCATTTCAGCATAAAGGTATTTTTGGGTATAGTGTCGCGTGGTTTGACGTCTCACGTCACCACCACCACCATCATCCTTAATTCTGCTCAAGAATGTCAATATTTTTATTATAATAAAAAACGTTTTTCGTTTTTTCTAGTAATTATTTAGGAAAAAAATCGCCATTTTTTGAGGGAAAACTTAGTGCTATTTGCTGCTCCCAGTCACGCGTACAAGGTTTTTTTCCCCCATAAATTGCGGGCTAATTGATTCCGATAGATTCAGATAATTGTGTAAGGAAAAATGCATGATTGACAACTAACAAATTGGTCCATGTTCACCCACCCTACAGAAGAAAAAAATCAGCAAAAAAAAATAATATAAAAAATAAGAAACTGCAATTTGACTATTGGCAATGTATATGACCTATGCATCTCGAACACAACATTTAGGATTTTTTGTCTTTTTTATATTTTTTTCGAATTTCCTAAAAATTGTATTAAAATCCATACGTGCACATTCCCGCCTCTTGCTTATTAGATTTCCAAATCTTCCATAATAACTGCTGCCTCGAATTTATTTGCTATTAATCATGCATTAGAGTGCAGCAGCTCATAAATAAATGAAAACGCCCGCAAAGCAAATCGGATTGGCTTTTTCCTCCCAATCGATTTCCGCATAAGTGCCAGGCTATTCAAAAGGAAGCACCAATCCCAAGATTTGTTGTTTATGGGAATGTTACTATGGCAATGGGCTCAAGGCCTCACCCGCCATCATTGCAAGCTTTGGTCAAAGACAGCGTGTGTACCCTATTCTCTAATATGATGCAAATTTGCAGAAAGTTTTATGTGATTCTTTGTACCCAGCAAAATGAAAGCAAAATGCATTATGAGAAACATTGTCTTATAATACAAGTATAACATGCATAATATACAAGTAGCATTGTTTCCTAAATTCTGATCTTGATTTTGTAATACATTTCAGGCAAAACTGTTGAGTGCTTTTCTCTAAGCATTTTTGTTAATATCAATCTTTTCTCATCAGTCTTACTTACTCAAATGGAATAAAATTTAATTTCACCACTTTTAGAGGGAAACGTTTGAAAAAAAAAAAGAAATAATGCAGTATAAAAATATAAGCGAAAACGTAAAATGTTATTTTATAATCTTCCTGGTAGTAACAAAAATTCAAATAGAAGAAAGTAAGTTTCCTGGATAGTCAAAATAAATCGCAAAACGCAAGTAAAACTAAAAAATATTACATATTGAAATTTATCTATTAAAAATATTAATGCAAATGTACATCTGTATACTTATAGCCCAACTATATTATACAAATTTATAATTCACCGTATCAATCTTTGCAATTGACCTCCATGGTTTTCCAGTAAACTTCATGCCAAAAATCTAGCAGATCTTAATAATATGACCATATTTAACCATATTGATATTTCACCAATCCGCTGGGGCTATCCCGAATATTACTATTAATTTCCATTATCATCCTATATTTATCCAAATTCTACAATATCCTTTGAGCAGCTTCACAGATATTTTACTGGCCTTTTTGTACATACCCACATTTAAAAATATTTTCTTACAAAAAAACCCGATTAACATGAATTTCCAGTTATATCGCAGAAACCACAGAAATATTCACGAAATTGCGGAGATATCTTAAATCAGAATAGGATATTGTTTGCTTGTTTGTTTGATTTTTAACGTTAGCCTAAGAAAATACACCTAAAAAATAGAAAACTGATACACCCACAGAGAATATACGTATCAATTTACCAAATATTTAACTTGTTAGAAAAACATTGTTTAGCATGAATTACTCAAGCAAACTGAAGCTGGATCTCCACTGAAGGCAAAATGTTGCAACAATGTTGAGGCAACAAGGTTTGCTGAAACCTACAATGAATAAAAGTTTGCCTACCGTAATGTCTGAGCAAACTTGTGTCGTTTTTTTGTTCCCAGAACCATTATTTCGGCAACATTTCGCCGATCGCCGGATCAAAGAAAAAAAATGTTGCCACTATTGCGCATGCTCAGCCATGTGCTCAGATGCGGACCTGTATGCCTGAATTTATTTAGTTTTTCTGTCAACGTTTGGTGGATACACCTCAGCATTCAGCAACATGCATGTTGCTGCATTCATTGTTTCAGGTTTGTCTTTGAGGGTTTTTTATATTTGGGGTTTGCGTGTTGCATGTTGCCTTCAATGGAGACCCGGCTTGAAAACACTATGCATATTTTGTTTAGAACAGAAACTGAATATACATTTTTCTTACTAGTTAACAAATATCACACTATAAAAAAGTTAATTAAAACAGTGCCCTATAGCTAATGTTTGGAGTAGTAGGTACCAGTACCATCATCAAGAGTTTATCAACGAAAGACAAGCATAGAGCCATCGAAAAATGAAAATGAAAAGATGCAGCAATAACAGTAGTTCCATTGACGTCTCACCAATTGGGGATTTCCCTTTCCGCATGCCTCCCCTCCCAAGGCAAACAGATAACCATTGTGCACGAGAAAGCCCAACAATGGAACTGGTTCCGTGCCTTGTAATGGAAGATGTTCTCTGTCACCGCTTTCTGATGCATGCTTAGAAATGTTGTCAGCGCTGTTACTAGAAATCAATGACTAATTGCTGTTGATCTTCAGCCGAGCTTAGAAATAACAGCTGACTATGAAAACACAAGTCGATAAAAGGCTGCTGCTACTACAAGATAGCAATTTGCGACACAATTGGCCGAGGATTCGAAAATTCAATCATCGAGCTTTTCCTCTTTTGGAAATCTTGTTTGCAATGCACGCCATGCAGGTTGAAAATCCAAACATCAAGAAGTTCCACGATTGTATGGACCAGAGCTAATGTCCAATAAAGCCGGCTCTCCACCAAGACGTACATGTACGTGCAAGTATTTACACACATATGCAAAAAAGTTAGCCCTCCGGGTTTGTTTCAGCCGCCATTTTGTAAATATATGCAAATATAAAAATTGTGCATCTATTAAATGTCTTTAATAGCTGTACAATTTTGATATTTACATATATTAAAAAAATGGCGGCTGAAACAAACCCGGAGGGCAAACTTTTTTGCATATGTTTGTAAAAACATGTTTATACGTACATGTACGTCTTGGTGGAGACCCGGCTTTAGGAGAAGCAATGCCCCTAACATGTGAACTTCTTTAAGAATGATTGTGTTAATGTTGTTAGATCTCAAACTGTATGGCAGTGTGCTGACTAAAATGATGTAATACCCAGTTATATAACATATGAACAATAAAAACGAAATGTCAAATTAGAAAAGCAAGCGAAAATATTCTCAGCAACAGAAATTCATGGATTTTTAGTTTAAGTTTACATTTTTCTCCCAAGTCTCACATAACTTCATAATTGCCACTCGAACACTTACAAATACACTGACATGTGATCTGTAAAGCATGTAACCAAAAAAAATATATCTTTCAATGCCGCCAACAAATAAATACCACAAAAGCTAAATTATTGCATATGTTTGTTAAAAACGTGTATATATGTACGTACAATGTACGTCTTGGTGGAGACCCGGCTTTATACATGGTACACACTATAGGAAACACGAAACTGAAATAAAGTTAATGCAAACAAAGTTGTCGAAACGTGGTTCCGTTAACATTTTTCTATAAACATGTTTGTCCAAATGTATCTGAACACATCTTAAAAGCATTTCGAAATATCCACGAGGGGAATATTGTTTTTTGTGTTCACCATAGCAAAAGCGTCATCTGCAATGAAGGCCTTAGTAGAAGCGTCTTGACCAGGAAACAATGTTTACTTTGATCTTCACCGCCTCTTGAGCGATCATCAAAATGTTTCATGGAAACACGTTTTTTGGCCAAACGTTCCTAAAACTTTGTTGCAAAAATCTGGTAAGGTTCCACATATCGCAAACATACTTGAAAAAGCCTGTTTTTGTTTCGTGTTTCCTATAGTGTGTAGTACTAGGCATACTGGTCTTGATCAGGAAACAATGTTTCCTTTGATCTCCACCACGTACCTCTTGAGCGATCACCAAAATGTTTCATGGAAACACGATTTTTGCCAAAACGTTTGCTGAAACTTGGTTGAAAAAATCTGGTGAATTCATTGGTGAAATTCATTGTTAAGATTTATTCCAATTATATTATTGTAATGTAATATAAGAACGTTTTATATTGTACCACCAATTTATTATAAATTTTAAACTACTAATTAATTATTACTACAAGTGAATAATCTCATTCAGAAAAAAAACCTGAAACATACTGTGAGAGTAAACAAGATTATGCATATCATCAATAAGTTAAATTTAAAGCACGGATTTCAAATCATGCATTATATTTAAAGAACGAAAAAAGTATAATTAATTATCTACATTTAATTATATTTAAAAATAATGAAAATCGTAAAATAAGGGTATACTTTACTTGCAGATATTTACCTACACCAACTCTTTAGAAGGAAGGAAAGGTACAGTATAACCTTTTTAATATTATATTTCCTACAGGAACTTACGTCACACCCCTTGCCATTTCAGTTTATTTTTAGAGAAATTCCTACCGCGCAAAAACGTCAGTATTGATATTGATAATCAAATGTGTCATAAGGGTTATAAGACTTCATGTCGTGTGTCCATTTATAGTAAACAATGACAACAGTAAGCCATGCTAGTGTTCAGTGTCAACGTTCCTAAATGCGTTCTCTCTCAAAGTGATCCACGTGACCAATCGGTGCGAAGTGCAATCGATTTTAGACGTGTGCCCAAACAAAAATAAATACTCAGTTTTCAAGTCCAGGCCCATGGTTGAGGGTAAAATTGGGACAGAAGAGGGTATTAGCCTGTTCTAAACGTGTTATTTCCTATTATCAGCTATCTTTTATGACATTTCCCAAAGCACAATACACATTCTACTTAATTGAATTTGATAACAGGAATTAGGGAATATCTAACAAAAATGACCACCGAAAGTCCAACAGTGTGCAATTCAATGTTGTACTATAAAGGTGTATATAAAAAGTAACCAGTTCCAAAACCAATTAGTGTGACGCTAAATGCGTCAGAAAAAGAGCCTGAAATTACATCGTTCATCATACTTTTTAATCGAGAGTCAATAACAGAAAGTGATAAAATGATAGCTTTCAGAAAGCCAACAAGACAAATTCAATATTTCTCGATATTATTTTTGTGAAATGTCTACATGTCTGTAATATCTGTTTACCCAGTTTGTGGCTTAGACTGTTTTTGCTGTTTAAACTGACATCTTTAGATAATATAGAATGTTTGTTGACAAAAAACTAAGAAATTACATAAATTGGTCTTTTTTATACAACGTAAACTAAAAAACTTCTAGACCTAGTGGAAGAAGTCGCTAACATACATGCAATTTTAACATGGTTCAAAATGGGAAATTGATTGCCGGCTATACAGGATTTAAGGATTCCAGGTTTGTGGATTCACATTAGCATGTGGATAGTTTTTCTAATGTAAATTATAAATACGCTAATGGTTTTCATATATACCTATATACACATGTAACATACGGTGTAGGAAGATGCATAACATATTTATAAATATCAAATATTGTTTGATTATGCATAACACAAATATACATTTACGTGTTGTATTTAAAAATAATTTTTTTTTTTTAAAAAATGATTTTATTTAATCAGTCTATGATTTTTTTAGCAGTTATGCACTGCACATTTTTGCACTATTCTATAACCAAGACACCTAGTAAATTTGAAAGAAAAAGCCTCAGGCATCTTTCAAGGAATTCGAGGCTTGTCCTTTAAAAATTCAAAGACCTCTCTGTTACCCATGAAAAATGTCCAAGAGAATTTGAAATAAATGTTTGTTTGGTTTTTTATAAAGGATTTTTCCGAATAACGAAAATTTCCAAACGTGGGCAAGAATTTCAAGCATAATTCCCGACGTTTTAGCCAGGCAGTGCCCCAAATTTAAAAATAAAACTGCAAAGGACTATTTAAAAAAAGTTTAAAATTTACTATAGATTTTGGTGCTTAAAATGCTATTATTACATAGTGTGTATATACATGTATTAGCCTTATAATAAATTATGCAATTTTCTACCAAGAACAAATTTAATACTTGTTTTATGTAACATTAAAAGTTTAAAATTTGATAAAATAGTAAGTTGAGTAATATACAAGTTGAAAAAATGTTAGTCGATACATTTCGAAATTCAGAGTTTTCGGTTAGGGACCATTCAAAAAGGACAATTTCCCTTTTCAATGACCTTTAAAACTCAAACAGAAAAATACCATCATTAGTGGACGTACATGATGGCTTCCCCCTCCGTCCTCTACGTCCACCTGGTGTCTAAATGCCAGCAGACCCCCCCCCCCCCCCCACACGAGGACGTCCTTTTTGAATGGCCCTTTATCGATAACAGCCATTTAGAAATTTTTACTATTATGGGTATTGACTTTCGAATTTCCTCCAGCTTTCCAATGCAGTTGTTAGTGTTTGCGCACTGCCATGGACACGTGACACTACGGCGCTGTCACCTGTGTCCGTCCCTGATCCTCTATACGTGCGTTTCCCCAAGCATGACTGCCTTTTTGGCGTTGTAAAACTTGTAATGGACGAATAATCTGAGGGATAAGGGAACACCACAATGACATTGGGACAATTGTCGATTCAAGTGGAACCGTTCACTTATGCAAATGAATATCCACGCAAAATGTTTGTGCAAACCTCCCCTCTTTTCATGGCACGTGGCAAACCCGCAGCTATTGACCCTTCACACGACCCACCGCGTGGCAATTGAAACGAGGTTTCTACAAATACGAGAGACTTATCACCCTCTTCGGCGATTTAGGGCCACTCCATTTGTTTGTCCCTGCACCCTCCCCTTAACGTGTATACATGTTTATCATGAATATGCATTTTAATTTATCTGACGACTTGGAGTGAACTTAGCATAGATTGCAATAACCAAAATGGCCGTTGCTTCGGCATTAGTTTTGCAATCATGCTAATGCATTTGACAGCATTGTCATCTTCAAGGAATTCGTTATGACAATTGACGGCTTTTAAAAATTGAACACAGTTGAGTACATGGACAACCTGCTAAGGATTTGACAACTACGGTCACCATATGGTTGTTTGGTAAGAGATTTTCAATTTGTGTATCATTGGACATTATCTCCAGGGTCTGCAGCCCCTGGAGATTATGTCCATGGAATCAGGACCATTTTCATAAAGGTAAAAAAGGTGGGTACTATGAAGTTATCGGGCCTCAATTTACAGAGGCGTAATACAATGTCAGATCTGATCCATCAACCTAACCTAAGTTAGGTTAGGTTGTGTAATGATGTAACAAATCTCATCATTGGGAATATTTATTTTCAATCGTTATCTTTGAATTTGGATATTTTTAATAGTTAAATTCAGAAAACTTAAATAACTGTTTAAGAAATGGAAGACTTCTGGTTTAAGTAGTTTTTTTAAGCCTATGAAGAAGCCCGATAACTTCATAGTACCAAAATGTGTTATCTGATGGAATATACATACTCATGTCATGCAAAAACATGATTTCTTGCCACAAAAAGTACTGAAGCTATCAAATGTAGATTCCCAAAAATTGTTACAAATCGGGATTAAAGTCAGTGGCGGCACTAGGGGGGTGCGGGGGGTGCGGACCGCACCGGGTGACACCATCACAAGGGGTGACACCAAAA
>JAQGBW010006429.1:0-10630 GCA_034698625.1 Julus scanicus
CACACACAGACAAACGATACACCAAGCTGCTTTAAAATTCACATAGGAATTTCACCGATAGTCAAAAAACCTACTGCCCCGTGCATAGTGGTAACTGCAGAGACTGCTTTTGCGCGAAGAGAAAATGCGCATGTGGTTGTGTTGATGACGCAATAATTCAGCGAATTCTATTGTGTTTTAATCCACCAACTTACTGTTGCGCTAATGGAACAGCCTTTACTCTTTTCGTTTAATTCACGCATTTTCTTATTAACATTTACTATTTTACAATATTTTTCCATACATGCATGTACAATCGAAATACTGATAGTTCCCGTGATTATCACGGGTTACCGACTAGTATTTATTATTTGCCTAATTCAGTGTCTCACTTTACCCCAGAAGTGGAGTAAATTAAGCCATTCCACAAACATTTTTCTAACGTTAAAATGTTACAGTAGATTTGATAAACATTCTTCATAAACGTTGATTACACAGCCACTTAAACTACATATCCTTGGCATTTCAAATCAACCAGACAATCACTGAATGTGCAAAAACTGTTTTAGTAAAATGTGCCTCAATTAATGCTCACATTCTCCCATACTGTAGTTCAGTTAAGTCAAGTGAATGGAGCAACAAAAGAAATAGCTCGCCATATAAATAAACATTTTAAAGTATTAGGCATGCAAATTTTAAAGGACAATAAAGGGTTAAACGTGAAAACATTTTAAACATACCAGACCCTCCTTCCTTAATCTCGCACTAGATGACATGATGGTATCTGATTTCAATTGAAATTCCTTGATAACAAAATCCAAAGTTTGGCTAGATAGTGATGCAAATGAATCCTTTGAAAGTTTCTGACATAGAATATCTAGCAGAGATACCCTGTAAAAATAAACATGGATTAGTTTAAACTGAAATCAGTTAAACGCATTCGAAAAACACAACAGAAAATAAAAATAGAAAATATAGTTAACAAAATAGAACTTCAAAACACTAGAGATTTCCAATGCATAGCTTTTGATCCAATCAAATTATCCAGAACATCAAAATCAGTAAGTTTTAAACTCTTATTTTATTCATTTAATTCACTGTTTCAAATATTTTAAAAACATGCAGATTTAATTTACTGCTTCATTCTATTTTATCATTGAGAACAACTACAATTCTAAAAAATACGAAAATAATGTGAAGAAATTGACCAGAAAAATATCCCATTGAAGCGTACCATCCTCGGACTTCCATTAAGCCTTGCCAAAACACTAGCATATATTCCACGTCTTCAAACAAAGAACCTAACTTAAGACTAAGTCATGCTCAAGGCCAAGGGTTATTTCTACTAACCAATAACGTGGATATTAAAACCTTTATGTCTGCCACTATTGTTTGAACACTTAGTAGAAAGTAATCTACTATGGCCCTCAGTGATCTTTTACCTCGCTGGTCACCTATCATGTGAAGTTGTAGAACCATCGTTAAACGCTAAGCAGGAATAACCCACTCTAGTCCCTAGTGACCTTTTACCTCATTGGTCCCCTCCTGTCATGTGAGATTCTGGGACCATGTATAAGGGCTCACAAATCATTGTTAAGAGCTTAAGACAGAGAGAGAGAGAGCTAACTTGAACTTTTAGGCAGCCAACGCATGTGCTCCTGGATTGTAAAATTGTATGTTACAGAAACTGCTGAATAAAGACTCTGAACCTAAATGCAACAAAGGACTTTGAAACTTCTCCGATCCCTACTCATCTACATTACTTACAGTTGTAAGACCTATCAGATCACTCTCCGAAGATTAAACTTTACTTGTGTATCACAGAATAGCCTTATCGCCATAGTTCGTCCTTAAAACAGTCGAACGCTGATAAGCTCGAACGTAGTCTAGAAGACAACAGTCTTCTTCGCCCTCTTTAGACAAGTAGTCAACTCACCATTGCATTAATTGCTGCAGAAAATATCATGCATAATTTTTATCCAATTTTAGCAACTAATTCCCAGAAAACCATCTACATGTTAGTTGGGTGTGTAAGGTCCCCATATTCGGACCTTTAGCACTGGAAACACGAAGCTGGCACGATGATAGTTTAAACAATTTAAAACTTAAACAGCAACATTGTTGATTACAATGGCTCGCTAACTTGCGGAACTTACGAAAACAACTCAAAAGCATTAATTTACATATGAACAAAACGGAGGCTAACCAACCAGGTTAGGCCCAAAAAATACACTCCCTTCCTGCTGGCTCAGGTTCCTTTTATATACTGTAAGGATCCCCCAAGTGATCCCCCCTAAGGAATGTCCAAGGCAAGCGAGTAAAGAATGTCCCGCGCATTGAGGGTTATGCAAATGTGAGTGATTGGCATGTGATTGCGTAAGTGATATTAATTACCGAGAATATTCGAGAAAGTTATGTAACCTAGCGCCCGAGCTCGCCACCAGGGGTGGTAGACTATATTAAGCGAGCTCGGGGCTAGGAGAGATGATTATGTTCCTGGGGCCTGATCGGGACGATCAGCCGCTCATGTTTTTATCGGTTTCTTTGATTTGAAGTCCCGTGAGTTTCGGGCAGATAAGTCATTAAAGAGTATTGTTCTTTTTGTAACTATTTTATATCTTTCCTTTTAAATAAACTTAATCGAGTTCAACGGAGTTTCGCGTGATTTCTGTCGGTCGACTCGCCCATTAAGTGCTGCGCCCTTACAGTACATTTTCCACCCACCCTGGTGGCACCCTGGGCAGCAGGAATGCAAATCCTTCCAGAACATTTCAAACCAATTAACATACATATTGCAGAACTCTTTACACAATGCCCACACTCCAAACCGCACATTCCAAACATTGGCCCCAGTCCCTCACATTTTTTACAACGTGTGGGACTAACCCCAGGGGATCATTACACCCCTTCCCTAACACTTAACCACTCCGTTCCCGAATAGGTCTAAACATCAAAAAACACAATCCACCGCCAGGTCCAAGTGTCCTGCTAACAACATGCCACAACGCCGACTGCCCCGATCTGCATGGTCTTTTGCCATAACCCGCCAAAACGACAGACTTGGCTATAATCTTCCGGAACAATGGGGTGGCCCATTGGTCGTCAAAACCAAATTGGACCGGAAGTATCCAGCACCAACAACGTCTCCATCAGAAGCATGCCACGTACCGGGACGAAGACACTCAAGGAAAACATGCCGACGCATAGGTAGCCACCGTGCCCGTGATCTCGACCGACCCCATTGAGTCACGAGGAATATAACAGCCATCGCAAATGGCGCCCCTCCATCTGAAAAAGACGATGTCCACCAGTAATCCACATCATTCCCATCGACGATGTAATTCGCCTGGGCCAAGAGCTGAGTGGAGGCCCTTACACCTGCAGTGCTAACAGCCACCGGGTGGGAGGATCCAGCATTGAAACATGTCTATTATGTACTACGGCTGTAGAATGATGACAAACCACCGGAACACGGTAAGTTGTCCAGTGTACCCGAATCAGTCAGAAGATTTGCGGTTGCCCTTGCACGGGTAAGCATACCCTCAACTTATCAACTAAGGTTCATGTTACCACAATTCATTAGTCCTCGTACGGTGTGTGTAGGATGCTACTGCACAGAAAAACTGCTCCTCTTCCATGAAAGGTCATAATATCCGGACCTTTAGCACTGGTACCACGAAGCTGGCCTGAGGATAGTGTGAACAACGTTGATTACAATGGCCTGCTAACTCGCAGGACTTATGAAAACAACTCAAAAGTGCAAATTTACATATGAACAAAACAGAGGCTGACCAACCAGCTTAGGCCCAAAATCTGCACTCCTTTCCTGCTGGCCCAGGTTCCCTTTATATACATTTTTTACCCAACCTTGTGGCAACCTGGGCAGCAGGAATGCAAATCCTTCCAGAACATTCCAAACCAATTAACATACATATTGCACAACTCTTAACACTTTGCCCACGCTCCAAACTGCGCATTCCAAACATTACCCCCAGTCCCTCGCATTCTTATCACATGCAGGACTAGTCCCAGGGTATAATTAACATACATGTTGCACAACTCTTAACACTTTGCCCATGCTCCAAACTGCGCATTCCAAACATTACCCCCAGTCCCTCACATTCTTACCACATGCAGGACTAGTCCCAGGGGATAATTACAGGTGCAAATATTTATTTTATAATCTCACCTAGTGGGATGAATTAGTTCCCTGGACCAGGTATGTTGTTTACCCCGTGGAATAGCGGAGGTTTAATTATCATTTGTTTTTCTCGAAAAAAATGAAGAACACACTTGCATGGTCTTGAATATAATATATTGTAATGATCCCCCTGGGGAAAGTCCCACGCATGTTGGAATGCACGCGGTATGCGGGATATGTAATTAGCATTGTGATTGCATTATTGCGTAAAGAAGGAAACTTCTAGAAAGTTACGTAACCGGGTTCAGGTTCGCCACCAGGGGCGAGCGATATATAAAGGAGAGCCTGAACTCGGTTGGGTGGTTAGTAGTACCGGGGCCTGATCAGGTAGATCAGCCACCTTTGTGATTTATGTTCCTATTTTTGAAAGTCCCGCGAGTTAGCGGGCGTCGTGTATGTCAACAGGTATTTTTACTTATAGTTTTGTTAAATAAATGTTTAACAGAGAACTTTGTTCGCGTGTGCTCCTAAATACAGTCGTGGGAATCTACGCTACGCCTTTACATGATGGAGGTTGGGTTTGTTATACCGACTAGTGATCCCTGTGAACATTTTGTATCAACTATGGAAGACAGAGCTTATACCATTCACACTCGTGCTTTTACAAACGCAAACCGAGGAAACAATTCTATCAGTCTGGATCAAATGCCTGGACTTGATGGACCGGTGGGACATTCGACACCGGGGTTGTGATGTAGAGATGGATCTAACGGCACAATGGAAGCTGGCCCTACAAGCGTGGGGCGGATCGGCAGGTGATTTGTTAACTCATGCAAATCGTGTAATTTACGGGCGTCTAATGGGACGGTCCCCAGAGATGAAGGCATCGCAGGAACCAGAAATTGCTGCTGAGATTTCTAAAGTGGCAGAGATTGGAGGTAAAGTGGAACAGCCACAACTTGCGGTTCCTGCCTCGATGGTTGTTAATATGCGACCCGCAGGGCTTATGTATGACGGTGTTGTGGATGTTGAAAAGTTCCTAAACACATTCGAAGGTGTACTGCGGGTGGAAGGATTACCTATGGTGGCATGGGCGTATCAATTGAGGGGACATTTGTCGGGCCAAGCGAGAAGCGTGGTTTGACATGCGGAGTCGGGAGCTGCTGGGATTGCTGTGGCCACAGTTGGTGGCCCGAGTGAAACTATTTTTTGGATCAACAGCGTATAATACTAAGTTATTTTTGGAATATATATAAAAACAGGGCCCGAATGAGTCATTAAGTAGTTATTTTATCAATATGTCAGCTAGGGCGCATTCATTAAATTACGCAACACCGGCTGCAGACACAATTCAGGTGGTGTTAACCGGATTGTTGCCATGTTATCAAATGGCCCTGGGAGATAAACAATTTTTTACACTTGATGACCTTTGGTTAGCCTTAATAAAACTGGAAGGATCTTGTGTGTTTAATAGACCTGCTGTTGCTTGGGTTCCACCAGGATTCCAACCAGGATTAACACAAGGTTTTGTGCCAGGGTTTCCGTCGGGATTCCCGACTGGACTCCCACCTGGATATCCGATGGGATTTCAACTGGGATTTGCGCTAGCGGTGCCGGCAATTATGCCGCCGGTAGCTCAGAAAAAGCAGGCATTGGCACAAATGGCTTGCTGGGGCTGTACGGAATTAGCACATATTATAAGAAATTGTCCGAAGACTAAAAAAGCTCCATGGAATGCAGTAGCTTTAGTTAATGGGCCTAATAAGTTCTAAAGGACGAATCTTAGGGTGTGCGGACTCCTGAGAAAGGTTTGGGTTCATCTTTTGTGTTACCAGTGGAGGAAGTGTTACCAACCAGCCAGGATATTGCCTGGGATGTGTGGTCTCAGCATCCTTAGCGGTGGTCGTATGTGTTGGGTAGCGATCTGCAATAATGACTGTAGACACGGGCGTAGTGCTGTCAGTATTATCAGAGGACTATATTTTGCATTTGGGGTTAAAATTACTGCCTTCAAGACCTTTGCGACGCTTATATGATGTGTCACAAAATGACATTCAGTTTATGAGCGAAGTGGAGACCCAGATTAAAATTGGGGGACGGCAGTGTGTCCATCTATTTCGTGTATTGCAGTACCCTAAGCAGGTTGCTCTGCTGGGATGGGACTTTTGCCACAGTATGGGACTCGTGATATTGCCAAAATCAGAGTCGTTTTGTTATCAAGATGCGTGTACCGAACAATTTCCCTTTGCTCAAATTGGGGCTATGATGGAATTCCAGAGTTCGGAGGAGACGTTACCACTGAAAGAGGATCCATTGCTTAAGCAAGGGAAGGAACAGATAACGGGGTTGCCAGTGCGATTGTTGTAGCCAATTACACTACCCCCTTGTTCGGAGTCTTCAGTTATGTGTTCATTGCCAGCAGAGATGTGTGAAGGTGATCTTGTATTCATTGAGGCACTCCCATTGGAGAAGACTTCGGCGCGTGCAGCCCGGGGAATTGTCAATAACTGATGCTTGTTGTTGCCTTTTCCAGATAGCCAATATGACAGCTGAGTCACTAACGTTGGAGGAGGGTGCCATTGTTGCGTCGATGTCCGAAATGGATGAGCCGGAGGTGGTATCTGTGCCTGGGGGGGGGGTGGATCATGGACACACAATTGGGGCATGCAGAGTTGCCAAGTGATAGTTTATTGTTAGAATCATTATTAAATTTTGGTCCCGCATTGTCAAAGAGTCAACGCAGGGAA
Source organism: Julus scanicus (assembly GCA_034698625.1). Lineage (NCBI taxonomy): Eukaryota > Metazoa > Arthropoda > Diplopoda > Julida > Julidae > Julus > Julus scanicus. Next base: position 6,868 of record JAQGBW010006429.1, read on the forward strand.
CTGCAACATTTGTTATTGGGTTTTAGACGGGCATTTGCACTTTCAGTCCAGGAATTGGGGTCGAGTAGGTTACCACCACATTCTGTGGATACAGGGGATAACCCACTAATATATGTTGCACCCAGACGATTGTCCCCAAAGGTTTGTCAAGTTATAAAACAACAATTAACTAAAATGCTGGAACAAGGGGTGGATACGCCAAGTAAAAGTCGATATGCTAGCCCTGTGGTGTTGATTACCAAGGATGGTTCAGTGAGATTTTGCGTAGATTATCGTAAGTTAAACCAAAACACTATAGTGGATAGTTACCCGTTACCAAGGATTGATGATGCGTTGGATGCTATGCAGGGCTCAGCATGGTTCGCCACCCTGGATATGATGTCTGGCTATTGGCAGGTCCCTATGAGTAGCAAAGATCAGGAAAAAACAGCATTTTCATGTTTGGAGGGCCACTTCGAATTTACTCGTATGCCCTTTGGTTTGTGCAATGCCCCAGCTACAATACAGCGAGGTCTGGATCAGATTTTTCTTCATTTGAAATGGGAAGCCTGCTTGGTTTATTTAGATGACATAATAGTGTTTGCTCTTACATTTCCTAAATTTTTGGCACGATTAAAAGCCGCGTTTGATTTGTTAATATTGCATAATATCAGGTTGAAGCCTTAAAAATGTTTTTTTGGATATGAGCAGGTGCGTTATTTGGGTCATATTGTAAGTGCCCAAGGGGTGGCTACAGACCCAGATAAAATAGTCGCCGTAAGAAGTTTTCCTAGGCCAGAAACCCGTACGGGAGTAAAGAGTTTTCTGGGGTTATGTGGTTATTAACATCGGTTTGTTAAGAATTTCGCAACCATTGCCAGACCATTGATTAATTTAACCCGTGAAACGGTCTTATTTGTATGGTCCTCCCTATGTGAAGATGGGTTTGTTTGATTGAAGGAGGCATTGTGCTCAGCACCCATTCTGGCTATGTTTGTCCCTGGGTCCCCGTTGAGATTGCATACGGATGCTTTAAGGGTGGGATTGGGGGCTATTTTGTATCAGGGTGATAAGACGGATCAACGAGTGTTGGTTTATGCTAGTCGCACGTTGCTGCCCGCAGAAACGCGTTATACTGTTACGGAATTGGAGGTATTGGCAATCGTCTGGGCAGCTGAGAAGTTCTGACATTATTTATTCCTTAATAAGGTGACTATTGTCACTGACCATCATGCCCTTTGCTATTTAAGTTCATTAAAAAATCCATCTAATCGGTTGGGACGTTAAGCGGCAAAGATGGAAGAATTTACTTACGAAATAGAATACAAAAAGGGGGGATTGCATGTGGATGTCGACTGTTTAAGTCGGTATCCAGCTCCTGAATTAGAGAATCGACCCCTGGTAGAGGATGATGCTTATATTTATGTGTTACAGGCCCATAGGGATAAGGCACAAGAACAGCAAATGGACCGTTCTTTAGATGTATTGCGAGCTAAAGCAGTATCAGGGGCGGTGGAACCCACGGGTTTTGTTAACCTGGGGGTATTTTGTATTTTTTCCATCCGAAGAGATGCGAAGAGAGGTTGTCTAACAGTGTCATGACCATCCGTTGGCGGGACATTTTGGGATTACAAAAACTATGGCGTTATTAATAAGGGCCTATTATTGGCCACGGATGAAGGCAACTGTGAGCCAGTTTGTGGGGTCGTGTCCCCTGTGCCAGGCTAATAAGATACCAAGGGAGCTGACCCCGGGATTGTTGCAGCCTATTGCTGTGGAAGACCCTGCAGTTAAGTGGGGGTTCGTTATGGGGGTCCATATCTAACTTACATTTAGGTTATTTTTGGCAATTGATTAGACAAGTATAATAATATATGGGCCAAATATAGCCATATATGGTTATATGCGGACTATATTTGGCAATTAATAGGACAAATTATGTTCCCACGTAGGTACATATATGTATCGTTATAAAAATAAACAAGTCATTTGCTCTATGTTGTGTATGCTGCAGCGAAGTTTCAGCTGCAAATCCAATATGTAAAACTGTTGCTTACACAAATTAAAGTTTTAAAGTAGGTGCATCAATTTTTAATTATGGCACTTTTTGATTTGCTGCCCACAATGCTATAATTAAAGAAAGTGGCCAAAAAATACGATGTTACCCCAATTTGCACTAACTATGTCGGATTTGGCTAAAAATTGAACTTATGGGGTTCACTTGAATTAAAAAAAAGAAAAAAAAAGAAAAATCACAATGCAGAAAATTCATTCTTTATATGACTTTTCGCTATACAGCCAGCTTTTCCGGGACGTATCTAGGCCGTAAAGCGAGGCATGGGTGTACCTCGCTATACGGCTGCTCTTTATACGGTCTTTCGCTATAACGGCTTTTTAAATTACGGCACTTTTTTCGAGTTACGACCCACTATGCTTTGTTATATGGGCAAAAAAAAGTGCGATATATAAGGCCAAAAAACCAGTTATATATATTGATTCGTAATACGGCCAACTTTTTCCGAACGTATCTAAGCCGTAAAGCGAGGTATGGGTGTACTGCGGTCGCTACTGTCTAGGTTACAATGAGGTTTCACACGTCTCGTTATAAAACTTGCTAAGTTTTGGAACTGGTTGCACAACTAAAGTAGCCTGGCATGCAGGTACCTTTAGTGCGAATGTGCTCATTGTGGGGCCTATCCTGCAACATTGTGAACAATAAATTAAGAATTAATTGTGATAAGTCATGTCCGTCCATTACCGTCAACTTGCCTTTGTGCAACTGGGAGTTGAATGTAACACAATTCCATAAATTGAGCCGATTCAAGAAAATTTTCCAGAACAAACAACCTGTAAAAGTGAAAAATAAAAAGTTAGCATTTGTTTGACTAGCAGCAAACAACTGTTTCGTGTTACAATATGCAGCCAGATAATTGCAATGATTGAGTGGTAATGGTATTGTGAACCTGATACACTTACGCCCACATGCAGCCTTTAGATTCTCTTGCCAGCAAAGACACACAGATTTTGACAGAATCCTCAGACAACAGCAGCTCCTCTCTGTGGCTTGAAACACCAAGAACCGAGTTGTATAAAACCATTGCAGCATAGCTCGTGAGCAGCTCATCTGCGCTTCCCAGCCAAACACTATATGAAGCAATAAATCATAAAGTTCTATAATGCTGTAGTTCACATCATATTCATCCTTTAATTAAATGTGCTAAAGCAAGCATTCAAAACTATTGCTATTTGTAATTTTTGTTGTATTTACAATATTTAGGCTCAATTATAAATGTTTTTTACAGATCTGTAAACTAAATGGTGGTTAAATGTTTATGACCATCAATTGATATGCACACATTACGGATATGGTGAAACAAATGGATGTTGCACAATGCATGTTTATTAACACGTACATACATGCCATTTAAATTAAATGATGAATAATAACATAGGAATAAAAGCAAATACAAATATTCTTTGTGCAACAGGGTTCCCCCACAAATAAAATATTCAACTTCCCTGACTTTTCCAGGTTTTAAAAATTTTTTCCATGACCAGCTCAAACTGCAGAAAACTTGTATTTTTAAAAGTGGATTTTTTCAAGAAAAATGATCTGATTTTTAATTCCGAAAATTGCATTTTTGCCAAAAAAAAATCAGTTTTTTACTGCAGGAAAATCGGATTTTTATTCCCGAAAAATGCAATTTTGTGTTGTTTTTAGGAGGGGGGAAGTATTCACGTCCACACTCGTTGAGAGTTTAAACAAGAAGAAGGTTTATTTGAC
>JAQGBW010006430.1:0-10629 GCA_034698625.1 Julus scanicus
TCGGTTTAAACTCTCATCCGAAAGAGCCGCCACTTTGGGAATTTCTCCCATCCGTAAAAATTCCCACCGACCTCGACTTGGGAGTTAACCCAGCATCTTAGGATCGAGAGGCAAGCACGTAACCCACTCGACTATCGGCGTCGACTTTAATATAATTAAAGGCATTTTAGAAAAAAGAATGCTGCAAACAATTTTTTTTAAATTTGAAGAAATCGGCCTCTCCACAAATTACAACTGTCGTTTTGTCTTCTTCGGGCTTCAGCTGGTGTAATTTATGGTCTATTTCTTCCTCTGTCACAGATAGTACAGTGCTACCAGACTGCATCTGTACTAATTTCCCTGACAAATCACCGAAATGTGCACTATTCACTGACTATCCCTAACCACTAATCATTTACATGACTTTCCCCGATTTTCCAGGTCGCTAGCAACCATGTTTTTGTAGTAAAAGGACCTTTTTTCATGTAACCCAATTAGAGCCTTTATCAAATCACCAGTCCAGCGTCCATGTAGTATACAATGACTGGATGGTTGGCGAACTGTGTGAAAGACATCGACATTTGAACTCTGTAAGTCACTTTGGACCTTAAGAAAGTTTCGTCATTGAGCCATCTACCATATCACGTGACTTTTTCGTCCAAACACTTCATTTCACGAAGTCCATTGGTGAAGAGAAAACCTCTGTAGCATTGGTTCATATACATACTATACACAGTTGGGTAAATTGAATTTCATGTTAAAATGTATAGTTCTAACAAACAATGCCCACATTCCAGCGATGTTATTAGAAAATTTGCACACTCAATTTAAATGTCTTTCTATTAAATTTCATGAAAATTTCTGAAAATTTAAAGTTATTTATTACCTAATCGACATTAGGACATAAAGGACCCCACTGAAAAGTCTGGAATAAATTTGTATAAGTCCGATTTAGCGGACTAATGTAAAAATGTTGGTTGCCATGATAAAAAAGGAACTGCCCACATCAGCTGCATAAAACTATCATTTAATTTTTATAATAAATAAATACAGTCTAACATTTAAGGTAGCCCACTTCATCAAGGGCCCACAAGCTGACACTCTGGCCAGTCGCCACAAATTTCGACAAATAATGACAGAAAATCAAGTAGAAAACATTGAATATAAGATATATATCAAACTAATATCATAATAAGCCCATTATAGGCTATAAAATAATTACTGTAAATATAACAAAATGTAAGGGGCGCTGTTTTCGTCGTTAGGTCGTCACGCAACACAGAATCTATTATTAAATAGTTTTGTTGTTGTAGCATGTTTAATATTAATAGTGTATTACTCACCTCATTAGACGAGTTGACCTTGCGTTTGACGGGTTTTGTTCCTCGAGGGTCAGCTGTTGTCGGTGCAACATTATCCGGGAAAATTATTCTATCCTGCGACCGGACTCCCCTTTTCTCCTGGGGATATGACTTCTGATTCCAGTCTTGGCCGTACTGCTTATTTCTAACGGGCACATTGATGGGCCTCGATGTAACTGTTGGGACATAACGTGCCGGTTTCCGGTTGACGTATTCCTGTTGTCGTTCCCGAAATGCTTGACCCCAACAACTACCAGTCAAGACGACCAAAAGAAGCGCTAGTATGATCGACGTATTCATGGCTAGAAAAATATCAGATAACACAAATACCAGTAATTAGATACCACTGCAAAAATGACATATCAAAATTAAGAAAAAGCCTCATGTAGAGGGAACAACTATGACGAACATATGTATATTTCAAAAAGTAATTTCATACCTGAAAATTTCTCCAAAGGACGCAAAAGCGCACTCTAAATATATAGTAGCAGTTAACAATTCTGATATATCATTATAACGCAATAATGATGATGATAATGACAATAATGATAAACCACGGTCAAACAGGCTTAAATTTGTAGCCTCGGTGCCAGGACTGATGGTGTATGTACTACAACTGTGATATTGAATACTGAAGTCGGCGGATTTTCCCACTATTTTAGAAATGAACTGTTCACCACGTGTTCAAAAGCTGTCATCAAAACACTCACTACCATACGATGTCATACACTGTCCAGAAACCGATGAGTGTCGGTGTTCAAAAGGGCGAATGTGGACAACAGTTCAAAGTTCAGGAGGTAACCCTTTAAGTCTCAAAAGACGAATTTACTACATAAAACTCGAAATGTTCTCTAGACTAATGATGTACTAAAGTGTGAAAAGATACGCCCTATAATTTAAAATAATAATAATAGCTGTGTGGGAAGTGTTATCCTTGAAAAGAATGAAAATATCGGGTTTATAAAATACGTATTATGAAATTTCACATCTGAACAAAATGTACTCTAGGTCGCTAAAAAGGAGGACGAGTGTTTGGGAATTGGGTTCGTGTATAACAGTTGAGTTCAATGTCTCAGATACAGTTAAAACAAGTTTCCTTGACTCAATTTATCAAAAAATCATGGTTAGTGATCGAGTGTTTTTCTCTTTTTGAAAGGGTGCCTTGTTAAGATAATTAATGAATTACTTTCTTTGAAAAACAAGATACTTAAATATCTTCTTTTTTTTTTCCAAAAAAATAAATAAAATTTAAATAAATATTCACGTGACGTGATATTTCTATAATGTTTCTTAAACAATTTCGATTTTTTTTAAAGAATCAACACATAGCCAAAATTAACTTCTAGTACATATGGAAATTTATAACTGTACTAAATCCATGTTTCCATGGCATTCCATCGAACCTAAATGCTGCAACTTATTCAAAGTTCAAACATTGGTTGTTGCTCCATGGAAAATTACAATGGCGAACAGCTGTTGACTACAAGCTGAGTTTGCTACTTCCTGCTTGAGATTTGGGAAAATCCCAGAAAAGTACACGCACCATCAAAAAGCGTCCAGTTCTTAAATTGCGGGCAACAAATCACATGCGTTTAAAATGCTATTTAATATGGATAATAGAAATTCGTATAGGGTAGTATACTCTTAAAATAGAAGGGGTACTCAAACAGACCCCAACATTCCACATATGGCTTCAGTTTAATCTGTTAATTGGGGCCATTGTACATATGCTGACCCAGTTTTTAAAGAGACGCCTTCTAATTGTCTGGACCTACTGCAATGGGGCTTTTGGAGAGAAAAAAAGGAGGTTTTAACTGCAAGTACTATATTATCTTGGCAAATTGGCAGTAATGGGCACACACTGTTTTCAATAGAAAGAAAATCAAACTATTTTATTACCTCCACCTCTTAAAGTACTTAAATGGTGTTCACTTAAAATAACCCATTTATCAAAGAATATCATCTGCACTGTTCAAGCAATAAAATGAATTTTGCATGTTTAACCAAAAAACAGTAAACAGAGTTTAGAGCAACAGAGACAAAGCTTATGAAAAAAAGGACATTTTTACTACGTCATCTTCACCAGAATCTGAATTTAAATGTTTCTGTTTTATTTCTAAACTACAGTTGTAATTCAAATATATCGTACACTGGAAACTGCACACACATGTGCTCTGTTGATAAGTCCTGCAGCTAAAAACTGGGAAAGTCCTGTTACAACTTGAATCACAAACCCTGTCTCGAGGTGCTGGATCTGATAACATAATAGCCACTATTTTGATCAAAACCCCATCTGGAAATAATTCATTTTAGCAAAGTTTAACACGCAGTTATGAATATAGTACAACATGTGTTAGCCTAATGCTCAATCTTCTTAATCTTGATCGATTTATATCAACTTGTGTTTAATCACTAACACGTGTGATTGGAGATCACAACATGGCTAAGCTTTTAATAACAAGGGGCACATTTCCATCAAGAACATTTGTTTTGTAAGTGAACTCAAGATCCAACACAAGAAAACCGGTCATATATGTATATTGTATGTTGCCATATATCACCACCTACGATTATGAAACATTATATGTTGCATAAATTTAGAGGCTTGATATCAACTGTACATGTTGTTGGAGATACAACATTCACATGCTGAAATTCTATTTGAGTGGAATACAACATCCCCATGCTGTTGTTCTAATGTTCTGTTTTGAGTTTGAAATGTTTTAGTCTTGTTCCATATTTTGACAAGTAAGGACATGTTATTAAACAGCTAATTGATGTTATACAGTGTACTCTGGATAAATTTTACACATGCAAGTATGAGATGACCACGGATTTCAATATGTTGTCCTACATGTGAATAACATGGACCTATAAATGCTTTCAGTCATACTGTTTGGAGTATATGGGGCAATATGGTTTTGTATCATTTTTCCACCAGGGTATCACTGTCAGTAAGAACTGAAAATGCCAGAATTTTTGAGTTTTGCCAGATATTGGAGAGTGTGAGCGGTTTTAATCCCTTTTAGAGAGCTAGGGATGTGTTTAAGCAAAGGTCATTGATACTATACATGCAACGTCCCCATCTTTGCTATGCTCCATTGATTGGAAAAACCCTTAAAATGGATAAATTTAAAAACATTACTCTTTTTGACCTTGGAAGGACATTTTCGAGTATATTACCAATTTTGAAATATTGGCTTCCTTCGTGAACATCCTGTAAAAGGTGCGAACACCCACATTGTTTGTTCATTTTCGACAGCGGAAAAACAAATGTTTGTCATCGTCATTACACCCTAAAAATTCCAATTTGACTATTTATCGTCTAAAAAAAAACTCGTTTAATTTTCGATACGATATTAAGACTACTTTGAATCCTGTCTGGGCGGGATGGAAAATGAGGGTAAGTCGACAGCAAGTAGAGGAAAAATGCTAACGAGGACATTATACAGGTAATTAAGAATAGGAGATAGCAGGTAATAAAAGTAGGACAGACGTAACAAACAACATTGTATAATATACCAAATTCAATCTCCTCAATTCTGAGAAAAGATATTATGAAAATAAAAAGAAGGAATTTAATGAAAGTTTAGAGCATATCAATCCACAAAATGTAGGTCGCTTTTTTATATCTTTTCTATAGAAAATTCTCCTAAAAATCCGGTAAAGAATCCGGTTGTCTAGTCGTCTTTCATGTCAAACTTTCATTTATTAACTTTTCTCAAATTTCATTCAGTGCCATATATTGTATGATCATATGATTTTAAAACTTTAATATTTAGTCAGTGGGCTTGTTGAGCGGTGGACAGGGTCTAAAAATATTGGTTGCCAGGATACAAAGGGGCCCACCCACAACAACTCTATAAGGCTATTATTTAATATTTGTAAGAACTAAATACAATTTTCAAAAATATATTAGTGAAAAAACAGTGCAATATCAAAGTACATTAAAAGCTGTTATTATGCTACTTAAATGTTATTAACATAACATATTGTTCAGTGTTTAAAAGGGTCAGTGTGCCACTGAACTTTATTAACCATATCTATAGGATTAGGATACTAGTAGTCCAATGGCCCTAATGCACTTTTCGTCACTGACGTAATCACGTGATCCTAATGTCTCTTAATTATAATTCGTAATGAAATATATGCTGTACATACATAGAGCTGTACTTTTGTGACACTTTGTGGCAGTACGCTGAACAAGGTGCTAAAATTGTTATGGAACACCAGGTTTTCAATAAAATAATATGCTATATTATAAATTATTCGAAAGCTTTCTATTCGCCATTAGTATATATAGTATAGAAGGTAAATCTACCAAAGTTTTGAAAACAATGGCATAAGGTCCACATTTTAAATTTAGAGAAACTTCAAATATTCCTAACTTTTTGTAAACATATCTTATTGAAGAAAAATAATCCGATATAGTCTAATAATATACAATTATGACTTATCAGGATAAATATACTATAGAAAAATTACCTTAACACGTGACGAATTTACCAAAACACTTTGTGACTGGGGTGAATTTCCTCTAGTAGGAAAATAATTTTAAAAACAATTCCCAAAAATGTGTTGACCGACGTTTCGCATCCTCGTTAAATCGTAAACAATGTAACAATACACAAAAACAATGTGAAATTGTCGATTTCAAATAATTGCCTTTCCATGAGTTACAAACAGAAAATTCGTGTACACTGTCACTGATAACGAATAATTGTGAAAAAAATCCTTTTGTCCTACATCCCAAATCGAGGGAAATGAACCAGAAAACGATTTTTTTCAAAGTCAATAAATTTCACTCACCTTTTCTTTCACTGTTGGTTATTCCTCGATGCTGTCGCAGGATTTGATTTCATCAAAATGAACAAAATGTCGAAAACATGTAGGAAGCTGAATAGCAGCGATTTCCAGGAACCGTATGACGTAGAAAAATAAAGATCCAGGCGATAATTGCGAAATGCAGTTTAATTTGAAGGCTTCAAGCACGTCAAGAAACTTATAAAAAAAGATTCAATAATGAGCACGCGACTTGTATGCATTTCCAGAAAAAAGTAGCACAAAAAAACAAGGTATATATTCAAATAACTTACAAATAAAGTTACTCCAGCGATGCAAAACAAAACTTAGCCCCAGGGTGGACAACTCTGTAACATTAACTTCGCATGTCAGCACATTTTACAGCTGTTTCACCTTCTTATGTAAATGTCGATCCTGTTAACGAGGAAACGAAATGAGTTGCGAGAATTTAGCATATTCGTCACGATACAGTTAGAAAACGAAATTCCCCCCACTCATATCTCATTGATGAGGAAATAAAGATATTTGATCAGACCATAGAAAGCGGACACGTCAGCCTAGAAAAATAACAGGTCACCCACTCACATTTATAAATTGGAGTTGACAACTGCATTATTTTCCTGCAAACGACTGCCTTATCAGAGCACATGACCTTGCACATGACCAACACTTTGGCGTGTTGTGTGACTGTCACGAAAGAACAAAGGAGCAATTCAGCTACTTAAAACTGGAGAAGGTCCTTGTACATGTTTTTACCCAAGAGGCAGGATCACGCGACTACTCCAAAGTCGACTCCTGGTTTAGAAATACACCGTGTCCCTTATAATACCTGTACTGTCCTGCAGAGATTGCAGAACTACCGTGTTCCTTAGTTCCTGTAGATATTGCAGAACTACCGTGTTATTTAGTTCCTGTAGATATTGCAGAGTACACAAGTTCTTCTAGAGAATGAAAAACTCCCGATTTCCTTAGTACCTGCAAATCACAACGAGTTCCTTCAGTGACCTGAGTTCTTGCAGATGTTGCTAAGTTCCTGCAGAGTTTGAAGAATATATGGATTCCTCCATGAAATTCTGATTAGTTTTATCAGCTAGAGATTGTAGATTTTTTTATTCATGTAAAAATTAGACTTACTGGGTTCCTGCAAAGACTGCAGAATTACTGCAACGGCCATAGGTTCCTGCAGAGATTGTAATTTTTTTAAAATTCCAGCAGAGTTCCTGCACGACTACCTGTGGAGACAAATGCAATTAGCATAATTTGTTACTCAATGGCAATTGAATGTAATATCCGTCAAGCTCGATCATTACAGTCCATGGCAAGTACTGCCAAAGTATTCAAAACGAACATATGAAAGGATGTAAAATATGGTATGTTTTCAAAACTTTCTTGATAGGTGACATTTAGTATGCAAATCAAGTACGAGATTTTGAAAAACTTTTTCACTAAGTTTGCGAAAAAATATCACACTATCACAAAATTTATGTTCTATTATAAGCGAAAACAAAATTACAAATAAATGAAATAAATTATAAAAATACAAAGTTGAACAACTTTATATTTTGGAAATACATTTGAACACCGTATTTTATACATTTCTAAGAAAAATTCTTATCAAAGGTTTCTTAAAAATGCTGAAATGCAAAGAAAACATGAAAGTAAACAACGAGGTTAGATAAAGAAAGGGAAAAAGAGATGTGAAATTGAACAAATATTTATTTGGCAGAACAGCATCTTTGAAAAGGGTCTCAGTGGTCAACACAGAGTCCAATGAGTATTAATATATTTAGGGGGTGAAACAATGTCGTCAAATTGAGTAGATCGCGACGAATACCCCGTGATCTCTTTTGTCCATATATTAATTAATATCGATATAGCTGATACACATCGATTATAAATTACTCGCGTTTTCTATCCGAATGAACGTGAAAACAGAATGAAGCCCACGAGATTAAAAAAGCGACGAGAAATTAAAATAAAATAGAAAAAAAAACTGACATGGACAAAGGGAAATCATGGCAAAACAACGGGATACAGAAATACTCTGCCATTTTTAATGACTTTTCAATTGTTTTGGTTTCGATTTACGATTCTATAGTGTCCTACGGATGTAGAAATAGCTTCTCAACTCGGCAATTTGCAGCAATCGTCGAGCCTCGGCAACTCAAAATTTGGAGAAAAAATCGATCTGAAATGGGAGACATGTAAGAAATTTAGAAAGACAACGATATTAAAACTGTTAACCGTTCAATAACGGTGATTTTAAAAATATCAAAATGTCAGCCCATCGGAGTAGCTCGGATATCCGACGATCCTCCTACATTTAACATGCCGTCCATTTTTTTTTTATCTTCAAATTGTGACTTTATAATCTGTGTCATTTCAATTCATTTTAAATTGGGACTATTTCAATCCCTAGCTGATATATGCCGTTTACACGGGAGTCCATATTTTATGGCTTTTAGTAACACAGAAGTCCTAGAAACAACAAACACCAGCCTCCTTTGACCGCACAAACAATTTGTATAAATATTTAAATTTAAAACAGTCTGTAATCTACAATCATTCATTACAGACCCTGACCTTTCCTCAAAGATTTTTCCTAACCCCATACCAACTGGAATTCCAAAGATACTAGGGCATTGAGTTGAATTGAAAAAAAATGACAAAAAAGATACAAAAATGGACCAAAAAAGGCTGGGATTTGCCATTCTTAAGAAGGAGCAAGATCGAATTGCACGAACACTGACAAAGCTGCTCAGCCATATTTACATTTAGCAATGGATTTTGTTTAAAAAAAAATCAAGACAGAAAAACCAGGGAGCGTACTGGAAATGAACGCTATACACAAAACCGATTTTCAAACTATCAATTTCATTAGCCTCTAAAGCTGTTTTCTATATAAAATCTGACGTCGATTTCGCGTTAAACCGACGAAGAACCAGGATTGATCCGCATTAGTTCCATAAAACAGAAATAGAAAAACCAAAGGAATTTCTCAAACAGAGGAAATCCTGAAATTCTCAGACGAGTGCAATCGAAGATAAGAGGGGGCAGAACACAAGTGTTTTTTTGCTGTAGAAAAATGGATAAATATTTCTGAAGTATTCCTTGGGCGGACTTCCTGACGCTTAACCCAATCCTTGATAAAGGGCATTCGACATTGGCGAGTATTATTTTACGAAATTATTTCTGGCAAGTGGGGTAGAAAGAAAATTTGGAAATGTCAGGAAGATTTGCTAAAGTTAAAAAACGGGTGATTTTAAAGATGCAAAATGGGGGAATTAGAGATTTAATACGGAATTAAACGAATCGATGAAATCCATCGAGTTACAAACATCTCCGCCACTGGGCAGAAATGACGAATTTTGATAAGAGACAACACTTTCACCGGCAAATTGTGCGATATCAAACGCCGAATGCTTTGCGTTTTACGAACGAGTAAGCGAGGGGTAGTTCATTCGCAATCTCATGCAGATACACCCGCGCATGACTGATGAGCTGATAAAACGGTGGTTAAAAAAGTAAATTAACAAAAAAAAAATTAAGCAAAAGCATCCAATGATACGTAAAATAAAGTACGTTGAAGCAAGGAGAACCGAACGAACGACGCTTGCGAGTTGGTTCAGCCGGACACTGTCTCGTCTCACTCCCGCTCGGCAGGGACTTCTTCAGCAGCCTGCCAAAATCTCAATAAAATAAGCGTGACATATTTGATTTCTAACAAAATTCCCCGAATGTCTGTACGGGAACGCACAATTTCACCGCAACAACCTCTGCACTTCGATTCACTGGAGTGGATAATGTCGGTAAAACTGGCCCGAGAAAGAAACATCCAGGAACAAATAGTAAAAGAAAATGAAGAAAACGACAGCGGCTACGGCACAGTGTTTTGTGGCTACTTCTGACTAGCTCCTTCCCTTCGTTTATCGCCTCCCCAATAAGAAAAAAACGTCCGGCCAACAAACAGGATTCGGTAGCATTCCCTCGATCCACACGTACGGCAGCCGTAGCATCGGATACTTTACCGCACTTTGAACAGGCAGTCATCGTATGAAAACATGATTGTAATGCAAGCAGCCATAAGTCACCGCTTTGAATACCGTCGCTACGTAGGACATGACCGTTGTTCGATAGCGTTCCATTTATGGCTATATCACATTTGGGAGGGATCCTTAGTAAGAACAACGACCTGAGTGTTTTTCTTTTTTTTTGGTTGTTTTTTTTATCTTATTTTTAAATTAGAGGCATTTCTATTTAACTCTGCTGGTTTCGTTCACTTCGTGCCATTTTGCCTTCCTTTCCGCCTGCGACGACCGCTTCGACGCCTCCTTAATTCAACGTTAGAAAGATTGTCTGAAAATACGAGAATAAAATATCAAAAATTGATGATTTCCACCTCCGAAAACTAAGGCCCTTTCACCCCCCATGTATTTCAATGGGTCAAACTTGCACTTCTCCCAGTTTTCAAGCAAAAAAAGTTAAA